>JAPVLO010002627.1:0-82590 GCA_027257055.1 Cephalopachus bancanus
TTATCAGTAGGCTGCTGAAGTAATGATCATGCATGTGTTTGAAGCAGCTCCCAGATATTATGTGGTTTTTCCAAAGAAGGATTCTCTGCAAAAGGATGGTCATTAGCCAGCACTTTCTAGAGATATAAATCACCAATGATAAATGGTACCTTTGTTAATTAAAAATAATCACAAATACAACAATCAAGGCAGATACTTGTATAAGGATCAATAAATGTTCAGTGTGCTACACGTGTGCAAACTATATTTCTTTAGGTGGAATTCAGTATAGAGTCACAAAAAAACTTGATTTCTACAAATGACTTGCTGAAATGACACATTAAGTTATTCTCAAATATTTCAAAAGAAATGCATATTACAGATATTTAATACATATGAGTTATGTAATATTTATAATAATGCACGCCATTTCATCCTTGTGCCTCAAATCATGAAAAATACTGTAAAAGAAGCAAGTATCGGAATCACTCAGTCTTTTACAAATAATTTGGTAAAGAATTTTCTTTAATCATTCATTCTTTCAATTAGTCATTCAGTAAATACTGAATGAGCACCTATTATGTATCTGGTATAGTGTTAGTTACTGGAAACATAACTTGTGAAAAACAGACACAGTTTTGACTCTCATAAACTTTCTTATCTTGATGGAAAAGTCAACCTCAATGAAATTGGCATGGAAATGCATGCTGATGATAGAATGAGATGAAATATGATGTTTGGGTGGACAAACTATTGTTCAGGTCTCAAGTCATAACAAATAATAGCCCAACTTACTGTGGCAAAATTTTGATTAGGCACTTATTTTACAGTAGATTCCAGAGATGCTGATTTCAGGATCTGCCTCTTTGCTGTTTCCTTCTTACCTGCCCTAGGCTGGGGGTACTGTACTGTTATTTTCTCAACAGCAACCCAAAGACCCATCCTTGAGGACCACCTTCTCAGTCTTTTGTTCTCTGAAGAAAAGGCCACATGGGAGTGGATACCACAGCATCCACTACCATTTTCCAGTGTCAACAATGTACCAGGTACCTGGTTAAATGTGCATACACACTGTTCTATTTAGTCCTCATAGTATGTCTTATGAGGCAGGTTCTGTCAGTCCTGGCCTCCTACCTCCACTTCACAGATAGGAGGCTGAGATGCAGAGAGGACAGGAGACTTCTTAAAGATCAGGCAGCTAAGAAGTGGCAATAGCCAGGTTCAAAACCCAAGATTCTCTGACTTGCAAGCCTGTGTTCTTAAGCTCAACATCACACTGCTTCTCATGGCAGGAAGAACTCTGGGCTTAGACTATTGACTCTGAACAATCAATATCCAAAAACTTAAGTCTGCTGGCTTCTCAGGGCCTTAGTTGCTCACCTGGAAAACAGTTAAAACAATAATACCTATCCTACCCACCTCCCAGGGTTACTGTGGTGATTCTATGAATGGATGTTCCATACATCTTCCATCCATGCATGCATGCATCCATCCATCCATCCATGCACCTGTCCATTGATCCATGTACTCATTTGTCTGTCTATGTGTCCGTCCATCCATCCATCCATCCATCCACCCACCCTTGCATCCATCTTTCTGTCCATCCATCCATGCATCTGCCCATCCATGCATGCAAGCATGTATGCATTAGTCCATCTGTCCCTCTGTCCATCTATCCATCCACCATTTGCTGAATATCTGCCTTGTGTTGGACATATGCTGAGCACTAGGAAAGATGAGGATGAAGGCCCACTAGGATGATGCCTTTTGAAATGAAAAAAGTTATTAGTTGTTACTTTCCTGGAGAAGGAGTTTAAGTTAACCTGCTTACTTATGTACTCATTCAACAAACAGTTGAGTTTCTCTATGTATAGGGTACTGTACTAGTCACTAGGACTGCAGATACTACAAAGAGTATACATAAAGGACAGGGTTGTACAGATGAAAATGGTATTTTCTGTCATTTATTAAGCCATCATCTTCTATCATTTAGAAACACACAGCATCTAGGAGCCACAAGGCAGTGTTAGTATTCTAAGGAACAATTTGCATGAAAGTGAAGAATTGCTGAGGAAAGTAAAAACTGTAAGTGATTTTAATTTCAATTAATTTTCCACAGTATTTCAAGGACTGATGAGTGTTTTTGATGAGGTGATAATGCACCAGGACCAAGAAACCATATGAAAGTCACAAAAGTGGGGTGGCTCCTGAAGATGGCGACGGCATAGGTGGATCCGTGAGACTCTTCGAACGTGAGTTCCCCAAAACACTCTTACTTTTCTTCCTGCAGCCCCTGCCCACTGCCAGCCACATTAGTACGAGGTCCAGGGGTTTTGGTCCCACGCAGGGCCAGATATTGTAGCCAGCTGTGGCTGCTCCACTCACTATATGTCACTCCTGCTGCCTGGGGAATCCCGAATCCTGGATCTTGGCTCCCTCCCTGGCTACATCGTCATGACCAGCACCCAGTACCAAGCTGCCAGTAACCCAGGGAGGCTCTGGGTGCCCGCCCCTCAGAAATACCGGTCCCATTTCTGGCCAAAGTGCCCTGTGAGGGACCCAGGGCCACCACCTGCCCTTTGGAGCTTTGGAGATCTGGAGCCCTGGGCCCACCCTGGCTGAGGCACTCAGCGTGCAACCTCAAGCTTGTATAAGGGAGCAGAATCCCAAGCTTGTGTAAGGTGCTGATCGGAGGCTCCCAGCTCCAGAGGAGGGAATGCCTGACCCTCTCCTCCACCCCAGCCTGCTGGTGGCACCCCTCATCCAGTGCCCAGCTGTGCAGCTGGTCCTGCCTAGAGACCCACACGAGCATCCCTAAAAGCAAAAGTGAAAGTAAAACTACCACCTCTGCCATTTTCAAGGCAGACTTGCATCACCCCACCCACCTATCAGAGCCTCCACCTGAGTTCCCACGGTGATGTCATTAAACAGATGACAAAGCGTCTCCCTTATGCTGAACAGACTGAGACAAGAGTCAAAGACCTCCCAGGCAGCAGGCTAGCTGCCTGCTACAGAAACAGAGGGGAGAGGCGGGAGATCAGAGCTCAAGGGAATTTAGCCACTAAAGAATGAGAGAAAAATCTACACAAATGAAGAAAAACCAAAAGAAGAATATGGGTCTCTCCCAGACTCCTGGGAGGGCAGACACTGAGAAAACTGACTTCAGAATGTAAACAATGAAGAGCCCCCAGAATGACTGGTCTCAAACTACAAACCTAGACATCAAGACATTAATGGAGAGATTAAAAAGAATTGAGGAGACTCAAGAAGAAACTAGAAAGGAGCTGATACCTGAGATAGCAGTAATAAAGAATACTGTGAATGAAATAAATAACAAACTGATAAGCATGGAAAGCAGAATTACCCAAGCAGAAGAAAGAATCTCAGAGCTTGAGGACCAAAATATAGAACTAACCCAAACTCTCAAAAACACAGAAAACAAGCTAAAAAAGACAGAAAAAAGCCTTCAAGAGATGAGTGATTACTTCAAGAGACAGAACCTAAGAGTGATTGGCATTCCTGAGGCTGAAAGAGAGACAGAGACCACACTGGAACAAATCTTCCATGAGATCATTCAAGAAAACTTCCCTTATCTAATCAATGATGCAAAAACTCAAACACAAGAGATTCAGAGAACCCCTGCAAGACAACAAATGAGAAAACCAACTCCTAGACACATAATAATTCGCCTAAACAAAATAGGCATAAAAGAAAAAATCCTAAAGGCAGCAAGAGAAAAAGACCAGAACACCTACCAGGGAAAACCAATTAGAATAGCAGCAGATTTATCTACAGAAACCCTGTAGGCTAGGAGAGCTTGGAGCCCTAACTTCAAAGTCCTAAAAGATAAACAATTTCGACCAAGAATAACCTACCCAGCCAGATTAATCTTCATCAGCGAGGGAGAATTAAAATCTTTCCCAGATATCCAATCCCTAAGAACTTACGCTGCCACCAAACCACCTCTACATGAAACAGTCAAGAAAGTACTAAACACTGTAGTTCCAGCTACTTTGAAAGGCTGAGGCAGAAGGATCGCCGGAGCCCAGCAGGTCGAGGCTGCGGTGGCCGGAAGCAGCCAACTCACTCCAGTCTGGGCGACATTGAGCCTCCAACTAAAAAAAAAAAAAAAGAAGAAAGTACTAAACACAGAAGAAAAGGGGGAAAAAAGAACAACATTCTTCACAAGAGTACACGAAAAAAGAATAAAATGCACATGAACCAACCCCAAAAACAAAAGAAAGACAATAAACCAAGTGGAAGAACAACTCTATAAGAAATCTATGATATGGATGAACTCTCACATTTCAATAATTAGCCTGAACGTGAATGAACTAAATGCATCACTGAAAGACATAGAATGGCAAAATGGATAAAATATCACCAGGCAACAATATACTGCCTTCAAGAGACCCATCTCTCTAGAAAGGACATGCACAGACTCAAAGTAAGAGGATGGGAAACAAATTTTCAGGCGAATGGAACACAAAAGAAAGGAGGAGTTGCGATCCTAATTTCAGACAAAATACCATTTAAGCTATCAAAAATTTAAAAAGTTACAGAGGGCCACTACATAATGATAAAAGGTTCACTCCATCAACAAGAAATATCCATTCTAAACATATATGCACCTAACATAGGTGCACCAACTTTTATAAAGCAACTCCTAGGAAAACTAAAGAAAGATAATGACTTTAACACCATCACAACTGGCGACTTTAATACCCCACTCACAACCCTCGACAGATCATCGGGACAAAAAATCAGCAATGAGATCCAGAACCTCAATGTAACTCTGGACAAATGGACTTAATTGATACCTACAGAACACTCCATCCAAAGACCAGAGAATACACATTCTACTCATCACCGTATGGAATGTATTCCAAGATCGACCACATAATTGGCCATAAATCAAGCATAAGCAAATTTAAAAGGACTGAAATTCTACCATGCACCTTCTCGGACCACAGTGGAATAAAAATAAACATTGACACAAATAAGATCCCCCCAAAACTCCCAAAGACATGGTCACTAAACAGCATGATGCTAAACATCCCCTGTATCAATGATGAAATCAAAACAGATATCAAAATATACCTGGAAACAAATGAAATTGAACAAACATCTTACCAAAATCTCTGGGACGTCTAAAAGCTGTAGTAAGAGGTGAATTTATATCCCTACAAACACACATGAAGAAAATGGAAGGAGCACAAATTAATAGCCTAACAAGCCACCTAAGGAAGTTGGAAAAGCAAGACCACGAAAACCCTAATTTCAGCAGAAGAATCCAGATCACCAAAATAAAAGCCCAAATTCAGGACATAGAAGACAAAAAGACAATACAAAAAAATCAATGAAACAAAAAGCTGGCTCTTCAAAAGGATAAACAATATCAATGGTCCCCTAGCTAGAGTGACCAAAAAAAAAAAAGAAAAAACCCAAATAAGCACAGTCAAAAACACAAAAATAAAGTCACATCTGACCCGGAAGAAATACAAAAGATCATCAGAGACTACTGTGTACACTTTTATGGAAACAACTTGAAAACCTCATAGAAATGGAGGACTTTTTGTCATCACACAACCTACCTAGGTTGAAACAAGAAGAAATTGAGACCCTAAATAGACCAGTAACAATCAAGGAAATTGACTATGTAATAAGAAAACTACCTACAAAGAAAAGTCCTGGACTAGATGGCTTTCTAGCAGAATTCCACAAGACACTTAAGGAGGAACTGATTCCAATCCTACTGAAGGTATTTCAGGTGATTGAGAAAGATGGAACACTCCCCAAATCATTTTATGAAGCTAACGTCACAATGATACCCAAGCCAGGTAAAGATCCAACAAAAAAAGAGAACTACAGGCCAATATCTTTGATGAGCATAGATGCTAAAATTCTTAATAAGATCCTAGCAAACCGGATTCAATAACACATCTCAAAAATCATCCCTTATGACCAAGTAGGCTTCATCCCTGGGGTGCAAGGCTGGTTCAACATTCATAAAACCATCAATGTAATTAAATACATCAACAGATGTCAAAAGAAAAGCCACATGATTATATCATTAGATGCAGAAAAAGCTTTTGATAAAATCCAGCACCCCTTCTTGATAAAAACTCTCGAACATCTAGGCACACAGGGAACATACCTCAAAGTAGTAAAAGCCATCTACGAGAAACCCACACCCAGCATACTCCTAAATGGACAAAAATTGGAATCATTTCTCTGAAAACTGGAACAAGAAAAGGATGCCCACTCTCACCCCTCCTGTTTAATATAGTATTGGAAGTCCTGGCTAGAGCAATCAGAGAAGAGAAGGCAATCTGGGGTATCCAAATAGGAAAAGAGGAAGTCAAGTTATCTCTCTTTGCAGATGACATGATTGTGTACCTTGAAAACCCAAGATAATCTGTCAAAAACCTCCTTACACTGATAAAGGCCTTCGCCAAAGTCTCAGGATATAAAATAAATGTGCAAAAGACAATTGCATTTCTTTACATTAATAGTAAACAAACAGAATCCCAAGTAAGAAGCACAATTCCATTCACAATAGCCACAAAAAAGATGAAATACCTTGGCATCTTCCTAACCAGAGACGTGAAAGACCTTTACAATGAAAACTACAAAACTCTGCTCAAAGAAATCAAAGATGACACAAACAAGTGGAAAAATATATCATGCTCATATATTGGAAGAATTAAAATTGCGAAGATGTCCATCTTACCTAAGGCAATCTACAGATTCAATGCAATACCTATCAAATTACCAGCAACATTCTTCTCAGACCTAGAAAAAAACAACAGGAATTTATATGGAAACACAAATGACCAAAAAGAGCCAGAACATTCCTCAGGAAAAAAAAAAAAAAGCGGGCTGTATTACATTGCCAGACTTAAAACTTTACTATAAAGCTACAGTCATCAAAACAGCTTGGTATTGGTATAGGAACAGGCATATAGATCAATGGAATAGAATTGAGATCCCAGAAGCAAAACCTCAATTTCTCAACCAACTCATCTTCGACAAAGCCTCCACCACCTATCATTGGAGAGAGGAGAGCCTATTCAGTAAATAGTGCTGGGAAAACTGGCTGACCACATGCAGAAGATTGAAACAGGACCCCTATCTATCCCCATACACAAAAATTAACTCCAAATGGATCAAAGACCTAAATGTAAAACCTCAAACCATTAGAATCCTAGAAAATAAGGACATACCCTCATGGAAATTGGAACTGGCATCCAATTCCTGAACAAAACTCGAAACCCACAGGCCATAAGGGATAAGATAGACAAGTGGGAGCTCATTAAACTGACAAGCTTCTGCAAAGCCAAAGAAACCATCAAGAGAGCAGAAAGACAGCCTACGGACTGGGAAAAAGTATTTGCCAACTCCAGGGCTGAGAAAGGCTTAACATCTTGGATCTACAAGGAACTCAAATGTGTTTAAAAGAAAAAAAAACAAACAGCCCCATTATAAAATGGGCAAAAGATATGAACAGACACTTCACAAAGGAAGACATCTGAGCAGCCAACAGACACATGAAGAAATGCTCAACCTCACTAATCATCAGGGAGATGCAAATCAAAACCACCCTGAGATACCACCTAACTCCAGTCACAATGGCAATTATCAATAACTTAAAAAATAATAGCTGTTGGAGAGGGTGTGGCATAAAGGGAACACTCCTACACTGTTGGTGGGAGTGTAAACTAGTGCAACCTCTGTGGAAAGCAGTGTGGTGATTCCTAAACACTCTAAATATCAACCTCCCATATGACCCTGCAATCCCCCTACTGGGAATATACCCTGAAGAACTCAAATCACTGTATAAAAACGATACCTGCACACAAATGTTTATCGCAGCATTGTTCACAATAGCAAGAACCTGGAACCAACCATGCTGTCCATCCAAAGAGGACTGGATTTAAAAATTGTGGTATATCTACACAATGGAATACTATGCAGCCATAAAAAAGAACAAAATCATGAATTTTGCAGCAACCTGGATGGAGCTAGAGTCTATAATACTGAGTGACCTCTCACAGAAACAAATATCTTTGTATCACATATTCTCACTCATATAGTGGACCAAGAAAATGACTGACAGTGGTGGGAAACTATGGGGGGATGGGACTAATGGTAGTAAACATCTGTCTGGGGTTGGGAAGACACCTGTTACCAACAAGGGGGCTTGAATGAAGCATATTTGTATACCTAACCCTTAACTGTACCCCACAATATCAAAATAAGAAATATTCATAATAAAAAAAAGAAAAAAAAAAACAATGTGTATCAGACAAGATAGCATGAGAATATTTTTTTATTAAAATCAAATTTAAATTATTAAAACTTTCCTAATTGTGCATCTTTGTACATTTAAAAATTAGAGGAATGTCATGATTTATTATTTAATACTTATTAGTGCACAGATCTGTGGATTAGAGAACATATCAGTGGCTTCTCCCATGGAAACAACATACATGTGTCTTTTGAATGAAAGACACAGTTGGATACTATAATCCCCTTATAATACAGGTTATGACGGGTTAAGATCATGGTATTAGAATAAGTTTATTTGTTTATTCAGGCAAATAAATTTATAACATAGGCTGGGCGTGGTGGCTCAAGCCTGCAATCCAAGCACTTTTAGAGGCCCAGATGAGAGGATTGCATGATCTCAGGGGTTTGAAACCAGCTTGGGCAACTTGGTGAGACCTCATCTCTATAATAAATCAAGAAAAATTAGCCAGTTGTGCTGGTGCATGCCTGTAGTTCCAGTTACTTGGAAGGCTGAGGCGGAAGGAACGCATGAGCACTGCAGGTTGAGGCTGTGACACAGTGAGACTCCAACTCAAAAAAAAAACAAAGAAAGTCACAAAAGCGATTCTCCTTATTTCCGTGGTAAACATACTATTTCCCTGACTGAAATCTGGCTATTCCATGCAACCATTTAAAACCCATGGGTCTGAGTAGCATAAAGATCCCCTACAACTGATTTAGGAATCACTTGCTCAACCACATGGAAAGTATCTCTCTTCCATTTGGTCTCTCCCAAAATGGTTCACAAAGCTTATGGTTTTGGTCTTGTGTGGGTGTTCTGAGGGCACAATTAGGCAACTAACTACATTTAAAAAGTCAAATTGGGATCTTTTTATTTCAAGTTTAGTACTGGAAGAGCAACAGACTAAGAGAAACAACCTAGACTTTTTTTCCCTTTAAAAATATAAGCTAGCCATGATGTCTACCTAAATGAAAAGCTGTGCTTCAAGAATGGTTCCATGGAAATGAACACTGACTCACCGGGTACTAGATGGGGTTGATATAATTCTCTTCAGTCCTGAGTTACACCCTCAAGAAAATTGGTAAAGAGCAATGCCAACATTTTATTGAAAAGTAGGTGTTGTTGCTATGGTTTAGGTGTCCAACAGAGCAACTCCTGATGGCATCTTAAAGAAAGTGCTACATCTCTTGAGCCTTTCCTTTAAGAGCTTTGTTTTCAGAAGAAAGAAGGCATCAGTAACACTGCAATTTCCCCCTCATTTAGTTACTCCTGATTTATCTAAAAATTTTGCCTTAAAGCAGGCAGCGACATTAAAAATATGATTAGATGAATACCTTCTATTCCATTCCTTTCACCATTTTATCAGTTTAAGAATCAAAGAACTAAAGAGATACAGCAGTTGTCCAAGGTCTCTTGGAAAAATTGATATTGAAGCAAAGACTAGAGCTCACATGTTTTTGGTCCTCATTGTTCTTATATAAATGGTCATTTATTTTCATATCAGTGTCATTGACAGAGAGAGAGGTAGAAAAACGTCTGTGATCTAAAACAAATAATCCCTCATTTAACACCAGATGTATACACTGCAGGTCCCAATTGTTGTGGCTGACAGATTTGTACAACAAGCTTTAAACAGTGAAAGCAAGACACAGCAGGAAGTAGGATCTCCAAAAAACAACTGTATGCCATTGGAGCTTTTCCAGAATCAGAGCTGTCACATCTTCCCCATGGGCTGAGATTTTCCAGGTCTGGGTACTCTGTCTACCAGTCCTTTTCATAGTAGTCATCTACCACTCAAGACAGGTTATGGCACTCTCTCATTTTTGCCTAACTGGTCAGAGGGATTGCCACCACTGATTAAAGTCAAGCATTGTTTGCAGAGAGGAAAAAGCAACACCTTCAGCCAAAGTAGGAGTCCCATGGAAGACTTGATTCTCCAATAAATTGAATCTGATTAATCAGTTTGGGCTGTCATTATTTAATTCTGTGATTTTTATTATGAAAATACATGTATGCACAGGTTTACAAGTGGTGTGTCTATATGTGGACTACCAGAAGCCATCACTTATCTTCCAAATTCTATGATAAATTGTCCAATTTGTCACTTGAAAAGACAGGACTAGAGATAACACCCTAAGTCAGCAAGGTTATGGGTAGAGAGTCACTCTCACCACTGGCAGCGGGATTAAAAAAACAAAAAGGAAAAGACTGGGCATTGTCATAGGGATGTCTCTACAACCTGAGCCTTAGAGATGGCTATTTAGTATTTACTGGCCCCTCATAACAAAATAGAACCATAGGATCTGATACTTTAGAGCCTGAAAACAACTCCAGGCATCATTTAATCAGTCGTTTTGTTTTTCAAAGCCTTGTTTCTGGATAAGACAACAGAAATGGAGGGAGGAAAACTCATGGGCTAAAGATGTCTGAAGCAATGAAGTCCAGAAACAAGTTCTAGGTTTGTTTCCATCTGGCAACATGATTGTCAAGCAAGTTCTTCCTTTCTAAATGCAGAACTTACTCTGTTAGACACAGGCAACATCTTGCTAACAGGAGTTACATTGGGACAGTCACTGTCAGAAAAACTGGGAACTTGAAGAGAAACCTCTAGGAAGGTAACGGTATTTCAGACACTCCCTGTTAAAGGTATTTCTTTGAGTAAGACAGATTTATCCTGATTTAAAATCAATGGCTCTGAATAGTGTGGGATTTTGTTTCACTGCCTGTCCTCAAAGATTGAAATAATTGTGAAAAAGATAGTTATTATTTATTGGGCTGAAGTATTATACAAAGAGGTCTACATACATGCAATTCATTTGTGCGTGCATTTGCTCATTTATTCATTCAACAAGCATTTATTGACCATCTACAATATGCCAGGCAATGTTTTGAACAAGGGAATACTGTGGTAAACAAGGCAAGGTTCCTGACCTCTATGAATTTATATTCTAGTGGGAGAGAGAGATAATAAACAAGTAGACAAATTAAAAATTCTGCCAAAATAGGCAAATGTTATCTCTGTTCCTTCTGAAAACTCACTAAAATGATGGCAAAAGCATGAACCCATAAGGACAAAAAATACAGGAGAGAAGATGATAGGAGATGACTGGCTTATCAGCAGACAACTGAAGTCAACAAAATGTTGGAAGCTGGAAAACAGGAAGACATGGGGGAATTGAGTGGTCCAAAGGTGACACATAGGCTCACAGCAAGGGGAAGCACAACAGTTCATGCTGCAGAACTTCCAAGTAACCCAGGTCTTGGAGACCAAGTACCTATGAAGGTAGGAATGCAGGGAGGGATGAAAATAGGGGATTTGGGGAATGTGGTGTTAAGCCATTCCAAGACAATCTGTTTCTGAGTTGAGATTTCATGTATAGGGGGAAAAAAGAAAAGAAAATAGGAACTTTGTTAGAATGTATGTCTATGGTACAGAGAGAACCTTAGATTCCCCCCCCCCCGCCTCCCACAACCAGTGACAGTCATCTAAGTACTTATTCCAAATAGTCCCTAGACTCTGGCCGCCAGGCGTGTATCTCCCAGGAGAAGCTGGAGGATTCCTCTAGGGGTAATACAGCTAGTTCATGAGAAAATAACTAGATGGTAAGAAATGTGAGCCCCTGTCCCCCCCCCAAAAAAAGCCAGTTAGGTTCCTGTTTGATCTTCCTGTGGTAATATCTATACACATAAGATTCTAGTGCCTTATTCTTAAATAAAATGAAAGCCAAGAATCAACAGATAACTGAGGAATACATCTTGCTTAAGAGAAAGAGTCCAAAACAAAGAGAAAAAAATAAAACTCCAAGGAAGTACAGACAATATTTGGGGCAGAAAAAAAAACTCCAAAAATCAAATGTAATATCTTCAGAGTGAAGACTTTGTATCCATGAAACAAGAATAGAATGCAATACAAAAAGAAGCATTCAAAGGACAATAAAAGAACTCTTAGAATTTGAAAATATGGAGATTTAAAATTATATAGTAGGTTTGAAAGATGAAGTTATAGGAATCACCTAGAGAACAGAACAGAAAGATTAAAAGTATAACAACCAAAAAATAAAATCAAGAGAGCAAAAGTTAAGGAAATCAGTGGATCCATAGAGAAGAGCTATTATCTGATTTAAAGGAGTTATTTAAGGAAAAATGGAAAAAAATGAGTGAGAGAAAATTAGTTTTTACATTTGAGAAAATTTCCTAGAACTGAAGCAGCATAAATTTTTAGCCTGAGAGGGCTAGACTAAGGATAACTGGCACAGACAGGAGTAAGAGGATAGAAGACGCCAAGACTGATGTCTTCAAGAAAAATTTTGTACTTAGGCCCAAAGAGGACTTTCACAACCACTTGTGGGTGGCACTTATTACCCCTTTTTAATTCGAGGAGATGAAAGCCAAGAGAGGTTGAGCTATTTCTCCAGAGTCAGAGAGCTAGACATCAGTGGAACTGGGACATAAACCCAGGTTGATCTGACTTCCGAGTTTGTGTTCTGAACTGCAACTTCATATTGCCTGAGACCTTTCTGGACCCTGCCAGATCTGTGCCACTAGCATGTGTTCTGGAATGAACCAGAGTATAGGAAAAAAAAAAAAAAGTCAAGAAGTAGGTGGTCATGTATCTTCTTCTGTCAATCCTAGAAACCAGGTCACCTGCATGGTTAGATTTGAGAGTAGTGGATCAGAGTTGGAGCAATTCTAGAAAATCAGGTTCAACTCTGAACTACAGGACTTGAGGAAAAGCAAACTTCTCCAGCACCAAAGGAAGCTTTCAACCCTACTCTGCCATGGACTTAGGGCTATGATTTCCAATGGGATCCTTGTGGCTGTCTCGGACTCATGTGTGGTAGGAATTTGAGAGTCCTCACTGGAACAGACTTGACATTAGAATTCTTTAGATTTAAGTTGACGATGATATCAAGCAGGCTTCTTCTAGAGTTCTGATGGCTCAGCCAAAGGCCCATTCGAATCCTTGCCAGTCTGAAGGATTCCTAGAGGCTGAATCTAAGCTGATTGATCTAAAAAAGAGAGGGGTACAGGGAGAGGTATTCCTCTGAATCCTTTCCCAGAGTAAGGATTCTTAAGTGAACCACCCGGCAAATACTTCATTTCTCTCAGTCTATGCCATTTAGGGTAGCAGAATGGTCTCAAAGAGTTGACATGTCTTGAAGTTAACAACAATACCAACAACAAATAAAACACAAGCCGGGCTCGGTGGCTCAGCCTGTAATCACGCGCCTTTGGGAGGCTCAGGTGAGTGGATTGCCTGAGCCCGCAGGTTCGAGACCCATCTGGGCAGCAAGACCTCATCTCCACAATAAATCAAAAAATCAGCCGGGCGTGGTAGCGCATGCCTGTAATTCCGGCTACTTGGAAGGCTGAGGCGGAAGGATCACCAGAGCCCAGCAGGTCGAGGCTGCGGTGGCTGGAAGCAGCCACTGCACTCCAGTCTGGGCGACAGAGTGAGACTCCAACTCAAAAAATAAAAATAAAAATAAAAAATAAAACACAAAACTGACCTGCAGGCAAAAGCAGTCTCCTAGGTGAAGGAAATCCAGCAGTCCTTCTACACAGTTGCACCATTCTGAGAGTCCAACTTCTGAATGTATAAAAGCTTCTTGCTCCTAAATCATTGAAGAAACTACCACAAATGCAAAACCTTAGTGAAGGAAAGAAGCATGTATTTTTCTTGGCCACCATGTGGCTATTTTTCCAATCATGAAGTCCCAAGAAGTAGACATGGAATCCTTTCCTTGCTCTGTTTTTTTAAGAAAAGGCATTCGTTTCTTGTGTTGCCCTTTCTAAAAAAACTTTGTTCATGCAACTTCAAAAGAATGGAAGGCAACTCTCAATGCGACATGTAGACGTGAATGAAGAGATGGTCATGAGCATGACCCCCACGTTGCATGATCCCAGTTGAGCACATAAAGAGCTTTTCTCTGGGCAACTGCTGCTCCCGTGCCCCATAATTAGCCTGCTCTCTGAACTGCAGACAGATTGGGTGTCTGGGGGAAGAGGAGCAAGAGAATAGTTCTAGAAGCAAATAAAAATGATGCAGCTGCCTCTGGTGAGTGAGAGGGATACAGGGAGAGAGAGGGAAGTGGGGAGAGAGAAGTGGTGGAGGGAAAGAGGGAGGCAGGGAGAGGGAAGGAGACAGAGAGACACAACAGAAAGAGAGAGAGAGAGAGAGATCACCAACAGAAAATTGGGAAAGAGCTGTGCCTATACAAAGTTTTCAATTCTTTCCCACAAATCCTGTAAGTTGGGGGAAAAGCCTTCAAGCAACATATCATTTGCTTGCAAGACATCTACTCTCTCTGAGTGTAGACAATCCTCATTTCTGAACAACATGGAGCTCTGCTAATATGCTTACCTTGAATTTGGGATCTGCAACTCAGATCCACTTTTAGGGACTGGCTGACCTCAATCATGTTGTTGGATTCAATCCAATAGAGACACTTTTGGTAGTCAAGAACTCTCAGACTTTGAAGCACATGGTGTTTTGAGATTCTAGGTGAGCCACACTGCCAAAGGTAAACAAGTGTACAAATGTGGTCATTTTTACCCAAAGATGCTATTATTGTACTTGCAGTGAGCTCTTGACTTTTTGATTAATACTTGTATATAACATTCAGCTGAGGTGTTCAAATACTGTTAAACCCAACAGAGTTAATGACAATATCACAGACATGGAGTCACTTCTTAAGTAATGATGAACATATGTGAACAATACCCTTTCTTACACTCTCTCCCTAAAGCCTAATGACTCCAGCCACATTCTCCTCAGTTTCCAAGCATCATGGAGGCTAGAGTTTTCTCCTGATACACTCTGGGGTTGCAGTATCCTGGCCAAGTGCTCACGTCATCGTCTTCTCAGCAAGTTCTCTCTCTGTGGCTCCGGATGGATTCAGGAAGCTCATTCTCTGTATTTAGAAACACCACAGACAGAGGGGTGGGGGTGGCGGGGATTGGAACCACCATCTGCCCTGCCCACTCAGCTTCATTAAAAGTAACATATTAAAACAGCAAAACAAAAGTCACCTAAATAACCTCAACACACAGAGAGCAAGAGAGCTGTTTTACACACACACACACACACACACACACACACACAACACACACAAAATAACTTCCAGAAATCCTCTCAGTATTTGTAATTGTAAATACTTTACAGACTACTCATTTAATTTTTTAAAAAGAGACAGGGTCTCACTATGTTCCCCAGGCTCAGACTCCTGGGTTCAAGTGATCCTCCCACCTTGGCCTCCCAGAGTGCTGGGATTACAGGTATGGGCCACCACACCCTGGCCAGATGACTCATTTTGATAGAGAATCTCAGGATTTTAGGGCCTAAACCCCAGATTTCAAAGTTCTTGCAAATGAAGATTAATTAGCAACTAAGAAAATTTATGCCCTGATCACAGTTTTAGTCAATGGGAAAATGATTTGATTTTTTAAAAAGTCATTTCAGGTGACTTTTCAGAAATAGACCCACTGTGTAAAAAGAAATATCCCTATAGTGTGCATTTTATTTCACATGTCTTACTTGATACTAACAAGAGTTAAGGAGAGTCTACTCGGTTTTGAGCACCCACTCCCCTGTGGTGCCTGCCTATCCACTGCCTCTCATCAGGACTGCCTCTCAGGAGATGGGACCCGAGGGCTACAGGTCTAACTGTTTTGACTTGTACATAGCAAAAAGTCTTTCAAAGAATAAAAAATGGGCAGCAGTTTTTAGACAGCCCCAGAGTTCCATGTCTCCGTTCCTACCATGGAAATGTTTGACTTGGTAGTCCACGAATAACACCAGTAACATGCCACATATTTATCAGAGCTCTTAAAACAAAGAACCATCAGACAGTCCATTCTTCTTCCAAAAGAATCCCATCATGATAAAACCACAATCACAGCATAAGAATGACTTTCAAATGGCCTGTGACCCAAGTGCTAGGCAGTTGAACTTGGTAATCCTGATTTTTTCTTTAAGAAAAGATGGAGAACCCACATTTGTAATGGTAGCATGCTCGGAAATTTCATCATCACCAAGACCTTGAAGCAGTATGTTTTGCCAGTTTTCTCTTCTTTCTTTTTAAAAGCTTAAAAATTGTTTTTACTCTTTTTTATTTTTTGAGTCAGGGTCTTGCTCTGTTGCCCAGCCTAGAGTGTAATGGTGCAATCACACCTTACTATCCCCCCAACTTCCTGGGCTCCGGCTGTCCTCCCACCTCAGCATCCAGAGTAGTTGGGACTAGAGGTGTGTGCCACCATGCCAGGCCAGTTTTGCATATTTATGTAGTGGTGAAGTGTCATTATGTTGCCAAGGCTGGTCTTGAACTCTCAGGCTCACACGATTCTCCTGCCTGGGTTTCTCGAAGTGCTGGGATGACAAGAGTGAGTCACCACACCTGGCCTTCATTTCTCTCTATGTGGCGGTGACTAAGGGACTCATGATACTGTTTTTCCTATCAACAAACTTTAATGGGTTTTGAAATAATCAAGTCACTCTTTATGCAGAATTCTTACTCCAGGTTGAATCACCTTGTGTTTCTTGGAGGATCTCTCTTTCCCCCTGCCCCTTTCTTCAGTAACATCTTCATACCTTTTCCATTTTACATATTTTTAATAGAAAATTCCTGGCATCAACATGATAGTTATTTCACACAGTGGAGTGAAAAGTAAGTCCCCCACCCAATCCCTGCCTGCCAGACTTCTTGGCCCTACACTCCAGGTAGCAGTTACTGGGTTACACAGTCTTTTTAAAGTGAGTGGGACTAAAGCCATGTCATATTTTTCAACACAGATGTAGTTAATGCTGAATAGAGCAGGAGCTTCTCTTCCCAGCTATGACACACTCCACTTCTCTTAGATCCTTCACCTTCCTCCCCCACCCACCCCAATATAATGATGAACATGGTGCATGCCTCAGCACCATGTTCATCAAGAATTGAAGCCTCTTCTACCTTGGAAGCATGGATTCAAAGTGCTAACAAGGACCTTCTTCACTAATTCTGAAGGATTTCATTCTAATCCACCTGTAAAGAAACATAGAAATATCTCTTATATGCTACTTAGCCTTTTGCTAGCTCAGTGCAAGTTAATATTAGCCTTGAAAAAAAAATAATAATAATTATGTAATCTTTCTCTGGCAACTACAGAGCTAAATAAACTGTTCTTGTATTCAAATGCTAAGCCAGGTTAGTTGAAAGTAAGTCTGTTTCTAAAGTTTTAGGTCTTGATTAAGATTGTAATCAACTGCTTGTCCCTGTAAAACTGTTGGGAAGTCTTTTAAAGTCCTGTAATGTATGCTGAGTCCCTACTTTATATTGTAATGCTAAATAACACTAATACTTGTGTTTTTGGTTATGCCTGACTAGCACACCTCTTACAAACCTCTTACAAGGCTAGTAAAACTTTAAATACTAAATACTTTGCAGGACTTAATAAGGCATGGGAACTGGCCATTCCCACCTGATTAAGTCCTAAGGGACAGGTCAAGTACTAGGCACACTCTGTGGCGCATAGAGTGAGACTTAATCTTATAAGTGTCTTATAACTAAGGCTGCTGTTTAGTAATCCATGAGGATTTTGACAATTTTGCCTGTTCATAATTAGGAATAAGTAGGAACCGATCATTTTACACCTACGTGGCC
This sequence comes from Cephalopachus bancanus, assembly GCA_027257055.1. Lineage (NCBI taxonomy): Eukaryota > Metazoa > Chordata > Mammalia > Primates > Tarsiidae > Cephalopachus > Cephalopachus bancanus. The sequence goes on from JAPVLO010002627.1 coordinate 17,914, forward strand.
TGTTCACTCTAAAAAGTTTTTGTACCAGGCCATTTTAGTAAACATCATTAGGAAGTCATGAAACAAAAAAAGGAGGGGGCCTTCAAAAAAAACTAAGAACACTCAGTCTGGGAGAAGCCATCAGGGTTCCAGGAATTTCTGGCATTGCTGTTTACAACTTTATTTAGTTATTTGTTTGTTTTAGATCTCCATTGAGAAATAAATTCTTTTTTTTGTTGTTTTTTTTTTGAGTTAGAGTCTCACTCTGTCGCCCAGACTGGAGTGTGGTGACCGCTCCCGGCCATCGCAGCCTTGACCTGCTGGGCTCCGGCGATCCTTCCGCCTCAGCCTTCCATGTAGCTGGAATTACTGGCATGCGCCACCACGCCCAGCTGATTTTTTGATTTATTGTGGAGATGAGGTCTCGCTGCCCAGGCGGGTCTCGAACCCGCGGGCTCAGGCAATCCACTCACCTCAGCCTCCCCAAATGCACGGGATTACAGGCTGAGCCACCAAACCTGGCTGAGAAATTAATTCTAAGTATTCAGAGCAAATTCTGGGTTTTCAAGAAATGTGACCAAGAAAGTGTGTAGTGGTTTATGCCCTGGGACACCCCATTGAGACAGATTTTGAATGATTGGAGCAAATTAAAATTACGTGGTATAATAATAATAATAAGTGCATTATTAAAAAATCAAATTTAAACTCACTACAAGTTAGCAGACAAAATTTGGAAAAGAACAAAACTATCTGACAATTAAATTCACTTTGTAAACCTAAGGAAAAATAAAATGGTCAAAAGTTCTGCATGCAAAAACATTTTTAAAAATTTATTTCACCACTTTACAAACAAGATTATATCCTATAGAATATTAATTGCCAAACTCCAGAAACTTAACTCAGGACTAGGAATACCAAACTCCCAATTATAGAAAGCCTCTGAAGTTCTTAGAAACTGAAACATTTAAAAAAAGGGGAAAAAAAAAACTCCAAAATAAGCACCAGCCCAAGAAAAAGTAAACAAATTGGCAGCTGCCACTAAAAGCAAAACTCCAGTCACCCAGAAGAGGCCTAATAAGGATAAACCTACTAAGGGGAATGGTATCAGCTACTATGAATGTGGTCAATCTGGGCACCTACAACATAATTGTTCTTAATAACCTAAGCCCCCAGGACCTTGTCCAATATCTGGACTAAAAAGCCACTGAAAAATGGTGCAGCCTCTCCTGAAGGTGGGAGAACACCTAGCTCGGTAATGGTGGCTGTTGACTGAAAGGGAAGGGGCATGGCCCAACACAACACTCTGTATGCCATCCACTCAGAAAATCCTTGGGTCTATATAAATATGACTGGGGTCCAAATTAATTTCTTAATTAATACTGAGGCTAAGTTTCTAGCCCTTGTACTCATACTGAACTTCTTTCTCCTAAAACCTGCTCTCTAGTGGGAGTTAAAGGTGTTCCAAAACTAAATGTTTCACCTAACAGTGACTAAAAGGTAAATTCAAATTACAACTGTAAAAGGTTATCTATAAATAAATAAAAAGGAAAACAAAAAGCAAAGGAAAAATATAAAAAGGTTGTTGGTATACAAATAAGGTTTTAGTTAAAAAAAGAAAAAAGAAATATAAAAAAAATTTTTATCTAAAAAAAATCTTATATGGTACATTTCTGTCCTATAATAAAGTAAATAGTTATGAAAATTTTTTAAAAGGGGGTAAAAAACCCCAAAAATAAAATGGTATAAACACGCCAAAAATAATATTAAAAAGTTTCTAAAAAATATACATACAAAAAAATTCTATAAACAATCTAGGCATTGTTTATATAATAAAGTCTTTCTGAATGCAAGGCTTCAACATTTTTTAATTTCTCTTCAAATTTTATATAAAGTTTACCTAAGTACCTAGTTCAAATTATAGTCTAAAACAATCTGTCAGGCTACCATTACAGTCCAGAAATACAAAAGCTGGTACAGAAATTAAAGTTTATCATTTAAGTTATGTTAATAACTTCAGACCTTGTAACTTTTGTACAAAAAGGTAGTCAGCCGCTGCCTACAATTGTCAAAATGTAGGCCTGACTTTATTCCTTTTATTAAGCTAGAATCCAGTAATTTCATGCCCACATAATGGTCATGCAAAAAATTCCAGCCAGTGCCTGCAAACAATGCCACTGGTGAAACAAATATGAACACCTCAAGTAAAACAGAGAAAAATTTTTGATCTCTGACTAGGCAGAACTGCGCCCATTATCAGTTCTAAAGAAATTACAGAAGACAGACTTTCACCCCTCAATACCCCAAATAATTATGAGATTGAAAAATCTTCTAAAGAACAAATAATTAAGTCAGAATAACTAACACAAACTAAACATAAATAAATTTCCTATAGGTAGGTTTTAAAAAACGTCCAAACATTTCTACTGCAGGCCAAGTGGCAACCTATTCCACCCCTTGGCAAATCCAGAGAAAACTCCATCAGATATAAAAACTAGGACAGTACAATCTTTAAATTTACAAATTAACATAATAATCACTAGAAATCCTTTAAAAACATGTGTAAACTAAACATAGGTATTTGGTATTGCATCACTCAGAATCCAAGTCCCTGAAATGGAATTTGTTAAACCTTTGAGATTGTTTAATGGTAGGCCTTCTTCCTACACCTCTGAAGGAAAGGGAAGCCACAAACCTAAATACACATAAAAAAAGTGTTGTCTATTTGGGACAAATTCTAATCACAGTTTATAAACTTATTTCCCTAGACACTTCTTGGACCAGAAAAAGCTCAAACATCCCAGGGGAGTAAGTGTTTCTAAAAATTGAAAAAAGAAAAAACCCAACCAACAACTCAAAACTAAGCTGGCCTTCCAGGACTGGAAGTGCACCACAGATTCAGCAACACCCTTTAAACTAACCTTCTGGAAAGTCAAAATTTCTCAAGCCCTGCTCTAAAAACTTAAGAATTCTCCAGCCCTGCTTCAGTCACACACTGGAGACTGACTGATCAATGCATGGCAAAAGATTAAGGATTCAGCTTAAAAACTCAAAGGACATTACTGATAAGCCATTGTTTTGCTTTGCCAACCTTTATATTTACTAAACTGTTTGTCATTTTAATTACTGTAAAACTAACTTTATTTACTGTAGAATTAACAAAGTTGTTTCCATTAAACATGTTAAAAAAGGATTTCACTAGCATTCCCGGTTCTTTCTTATAATAAGAAATGTTCTTGTGCTTTTATGTATTTCTGCCTAATTTGGGTGTTTATCACTTCCCTCACACACCCAGCATGTATGTGTAAAGAAACTATCTGGTCAGACGTAAGAACTTTCCATTATTATTCATCCCAGTCAGACGTTTGTTCTGGTGGCCAACAAAACCTGTTTGGTATTGGGCATCTGCTTATGCAACTAATCTTCTCAATGTACTAAAAGGCTATTTTAAACATACAAAAAGGTTGCATATGCCCAGCTCCCAACATTATAAAATGGCACATGTACCATAGGAATAATCCAGCCAGGATTTTTCCTTCTACCTAACGCAAGGGGGAATGAACTAGGCATCCCCCTTTATGAAAGCCTCAAAACCCGAGATGCTTGATCCCTCAATCAAGTTCCTAATATAAAAGGAACCCAGGTTTTAAAAAATAACAAATAGCCACCCCAGAAAATTGTAAATACTTATTCACTTAAAATGAATAAGATTTAATTACCATCACTCTGTGCAATTGTTGCGGGAAAACAGAGAGATCATGACACCAAGGCTATCTTAGGAAGTAACCGTTTATTAATGCTGGTGCAACTCAGCGGGCTAATGCTCCAAGGCTGAGCAACTGGGAAAAAGAGGAGAGGGGTTTTATCTCTTAGTGTTGCTAAGGGAGGGGGTCAGGTTTTATGGCTATACATTTTTCTTTGGAATTTACAAGGTGGTATTTAGCAAAACCTGATTTTCAAAGAACAAATTGTCTCCAGGGTATACATGACAAGCAGGGGTTGTAAACTGATAACTTCACAAAGAAAGGATGCGGGGATGAGGTTGTGAATGGATTACTATCTTGCATTTCCAAGAAAGTGACCTTTCACTATTTGGTTTTCTCAAGCCCCATGTCTAGCAGGTCTGGAACTTGCCAGTTGATTTTTAAAAGGAATGATTTTAACTGTTTTCAGCCCCTCTCTGCTACACAATTACTCCATAATTAAAGTAATTTGATTCATTCCATATGCTGAAAGTGTCATTGAACAGCCATTCACAGAAGAAGCAAAAGAAGTGATAATTAACTTAAAGAATAGCTCAGGGCAGCTCTACGCAGACAAGTTCACTGTTAGTTATTCCTAAAATACCTAGAGTGAGGTAAGTGTAGACAGAAAATCCTCAGAGAATTTTAAAACAAAAATAATGATAAAAATAAGCAAAATCGTAGAATTTTCTTTTCCTCTTCAAAACAAGGTCCCTAAAAGCTCATGAATTTCTGAGCGGTTTAAATGATTGTGCTTGCCATCATCACAACCTAACCATAAATTTGTGTCATGGGCAAAACAAACAGAACTTGAAAAAAATTAACCATTTAAATATTGGTTTGGGCTAATTACTGTGGGGGATTAGACCCCACTTGGGGGCTAGAAGGTATGGCACAAAATATACTAGTGTAAAAAGAGCACTCAGACTTTTTTAGAGACAAACCAAAAAGAAACTTAGGAGTTGTAAAACCCAAATCTGGAAGAAGTCTTGGGAAATACACAAAACACACACACACACACACACACACACACACACACACACACACACACACCCTTGCATAAGCATACACAAAGGCCACAGAGATGAAGAGTTACCTGTATTTACCTGAAGCATTGTTTTATAAAGTAGTTAAGTGATGAGTTCCCCAGCCAGAAAATATGGAGAGTTAGCTAAAAAATTCTGGAATCCCAATAGAGCATTAATGAGACATGCTAGGGCACATCATAGGCTATAGACAGAAGTGGCTGAATGGGTTTTCCTAAGATCACAGGTCCAGAGAGGGAGAGTACTGAGGCTAGAACTTTTACCTCCTCAGAAGGTGCTCTCAGAGGCAAATTTTATTGAACAAAACAGATGGAATCCAATGGCATTTGAGGAAAGAACCAGGCAAACCCTAATATGCCCTTCACACTAAATGGCCAAATGAATCAAAATACATAGGCTATAGAAGCTCTGCTGGGCTTTAGGAATAACTGAGAATAGTTCCTGACAATCCTGCTTCTAAGGAAAACATCCACTGAGGCAACAGCCTTCCATTAAATTCAGAGAAAAACCTGAGCTTGTGAAGTGTATCCTTTCACATCTATGTACTGGACATGTGGGACACTTGGGGCAGCTTGCAGTTGGAGAGAGAGCAAAAGGCATCACATTCTCTGCCCTTTCCTGAACTTTATTTAGAGGCAGTCTTAAAATTTCCACCTTTGTCAATGCATCCCATGGATCCTATGAAAGATGATAAGAGTAAGATCTCCTTTCAGGGGCAGCTGCCTTGGCAGTCCACACTGGCAGAACTGCCCTGCGAACAGAGCCCTTCCAGGGTGGCCCTGCCCACGTCTTCATCAGTACACTGGTAAGAAAGCTAGAGGGTCTAAACGCTTCCTTCAAACACTGAGAAGGAGGAGGTGGGGAGATTTGCCTGAGATCACAGATCTAGCTGGTGCCAGCCAAAGCTGGGTCTGAAATTCCTGACTCAAGTCTACCTAGACCATGCAGTTGTCACTGGACAATTACTAATACAACCTATGGTGTGAGTGCCTCTCTATTAATCAAAGCATTATGTGTCCCTTCTTTTGTGACATTTTCATGTGTACTTTGAAAATCTAGTTTAATGCATTTAATTAAGCTTGTCTCAGAAAAATCTAACTTGCCTCATAAAAAATTCCTTAAGAAATTATTTTCCTTTCTTGGTCTCATTTGAAAATATTAAAAGGGGCATGATGTCAAACTATCACTCAAGGGATAAGACTTATACCCTCAGAGGATTCTTATTTACAAATTAAATTATCTGTATATTATTAAAGGTATTCCCAGAATATAATGAAAAAGATTATAATAATAATCTATATCTTGATAAAAAAAGAAAAAGATGTAGGCTGAAGCAGAAGGATCGCCGGAGCCCCAGCAGGTCGAGGCTGCAGCGGCCAGGAGCAGCCACTGCACTCCAGTCTGGGCGACACTGAGACTCCAACTCAAAAAAAAAAAAAGATGTGTAAATTGTATAATCTCACAATGAGCAGAGTCATATAATTTCATAGATAAATATGATTATAGGAATTGTAGGAATTAACCTAACAACAATCTGTATGACCCCCCCAAAAAACCAGAATTTATTTATTAAAAGTATGTATTTATAGCCATTGCCTTGCTAAGATATGGTGTGACCATGTGTTCTTTGAGCTATGTTTCTTGACTCTGGCCCCCTTCCCTACCATCACCCCTTTTTCTCTCTAATTTACTTTAAAATAAATGATATTTTCTTTTCTTTTCTTTTCTTTCCTTTTTTTTGAGTTGGAGTGTCACTCTGTTGTCCAGGCCATAGTGCAGTGGCATGCTCACGGCCACTCCAGCATCAACCTGCTGGGATCCAGTGATCCTTCCACCTCAGCCTTCCAAGTAGCCAGAACTACATGCACATGCTACCATGTCCAGCTAATTTTTTATTTATTGTAGAGATGAGATCTTGCCAAGTTACCCAGGCTGGTCTCCAACCCACGGGCTCAGGCAATCCATTTGCCTTGGCCTCCCAAAGTGCTGGGATTACCAGCTGAGCCACTGAGCCCCGGCCATAAACTATATTTTCTAATCTAAAAAAATTTGTGTACTTATTTTTATATGTTTAAACTTCAGTCACCTTCAAAGTACTCTTAGTTTGATGCATTACACCTATCAAGACACTTTTTCCATTGCTCAAAACAGTTTTTGAACTCATAAATTTTGATGCCTTTTAGTGTTTCTGTCATTTTCTGTTTCACCTGGGGGAACAAAAAAAAAGTTGCTTAAGGTGAGATGGAGTAAATAGGGAGAGTGGAGCATGGGATCATGCCAGTTTGGTCAAAAACTGCTGAACAATCAGCACAGTGTGGGCAGGTGTGCTCATAAATCACCCATATGAAATGGGCAAATGTGTTGAAAGAATCTCCGAGAAAAATATTCACTGAAGCCAAATGCAGTCTCTCACAACAACACTAGCTGGCACACTGATGCTGATGGGTTCTTAGAACATTTACCTAGCAGGGAAATCCTGTGCTAAAAGGAGCCTGCCTTCCAAAATATAATTTGGGGGGGGTGGTTTGTGGGTCCTCTCGTACATAAGGAAACAGATGCCTGGAGAGGTTGCCTGCTTGCCAAAGGGTGATGGGGTCTGTCTGTGTCCTGAAAGTCACAAAGGGCTGATTAGGTTAACTTGGGGATTTGGGCCTGGAGGGGTTTTTCCTGCAAGAGATCCGTCAGACATTTTCAATTTAAAAGTTCTTTGATTAAAATATCATCTATTATCATTTCTATGGCTTCCACCAGTCAAGGGGTGATCTTTGATCTTCTGCCTTGACAGGGAACCTGAAAGTTTCCTAGAGATTATTACACTTAACCATGAATTGAAAAGTTGGGCTGTCCTGGTCTTGCATCTGATGGAGATTTGTGGAGGGGGTGGGATAGGCTGCCAACTTGGCCTGCAGTAGAATGTCTGAATGTTTCCTAAAACATGCCATTTGGAAATTTATCTATGTCTAACCTGTGCTAGATTCAAAGTGTGTCAGGGATAAAGTCTAAGCAAAAATGACTATGCTGAGGCAAAATGACTACGCTAAACTAAGTTTATTCTAGGTTTTTATAGGTACCTCCTTTCACAGACATGTTGCCATCCAGACTTCATTGTTTCATTTATAGAGCACAGGAAGAGTATATTTAGCATAATACATAAAGGCCCTAGAATTTTTGGAATGGTAAATGAACAATGAATTTAACTTAAAGTCATTAGCTGCATTATCTGCTAACAAGAGAGTCTGCCTTGAAGATTTGAAGCCAGGCATTGGCTTCACCTCTCTAGCTACAAAAAATCTTAGATAGCATCTTCCATAGAAGGCTGCTTCATCTACACTGAGACTCTGTTGTCAATGACCTTCTTAACTAGATCTTCTAGATAACTTGCCACAGCTTCTATATCATCACTTGCTGCTTCACCTTGCACTCATAGGTCATAGAGACAGCTTCTTTCCATAAACCTCATGAACTAACATTTATTAGCTTCCAATTTTTCTTCTGCAGCTTCTTCACCTCTCTCAGTCTTCATGGAATTGAAGAGAGTTAGGGTCTTGCTTTGAATTAGACTTTGGCTTAAGGGAATGTTGTGGCTGGTTTGATCTTCTATCCAGACTACTAAAACTTTCTCCCTATCAGCTATCAGGCCATTTCTCTTTCTCATAATTTATGTGTTCAGCAGAGTAGCACTTTTAATATCTTTCAAGATATTTTCCTTTGCATTTACAACATGACTAACTTTTTGGCACAAGAGGCCTACCTTTCTTTTGGCCTATCTTGGCTTTTGACGTGCCTTCCTCACTAAGCTTAATCACTTCTAGCTTTTCATTTAAAGTGAGAGACATGCGACCCTGTTTTGCACTTGAACACTTAGAGGCCACTATAGGGTCACTAATCAGCCTAATTTTGATATTTTTGCATCTTCAGAATAGGGAGGCCCAAGGAGAGGGAGAAAGACATGAAACAGTGATCAGTGGAGCAGTCAGAACACACACAGCATTTATTGATTAAGTTCACCATCTTACATGGGAGATACTTGTGGTGCACCAAACAATTACAATAGCATCATCAAAGATCACTGATTACAGATCACTTTAACAGACATAATAATAAGAAGAAAACGTTTGAAATATTGCAAGAATTGCCAAAATGTGACACAGACCATGAAGTGAGCACATGCTGTTGGAAAAATGGCATCAATACAGGTGTTCGTGCAGAGTTGCCACAAACCTTTAATATGTAAAGAATACAACATTTGGAAGCACAATAAAGTGAAGTGTGCCTGTATTGTATAAATATAACATACATACTTAAACAGAGACTTAATATAAAAAAAGAAGAAATGTCTCAATAACTTTTAAATACTGATTATATATTGAAATGAAATTTTATTGGGCTAAATATAAACTTAAAAATAACTTTATTTGTTTCTTTTAACTTTTCAAATGTGGCTACTGGTAAATTTAAGGCAATCTATGTGGCTTACATTATATATCTATTGGGCAACACTTTATGTTGGCAAAAGGCTTTAATGAAGTGGAAGATGGTGGAGATTTTTAAAGAGAAGATTTAGAAATCCAGAAAGGAAATGATATGGTCACTTGTGTGCATACATATATGTACATTTTAGGACAAGGTCTGTAAGAATTATTTAAAGTACAGATGTGCAGAATATCTTTCTATTAAATACACATTAAGAGTCCGCGCCTACTTTAAAACGTCAAAAAAATAAAAAACTTATTAAGAATATAGTGAATATATCTTGTTAATACAATAGTTATTGACTGCCTAAAATTGTGCTTGGCATTGACGTTCATATACTTCATCCTTCTCCTTACATCTCATAGGCCAGAATTAGGTCATTAATCATGACAAATGATAATGGGATTATCCCATAGACTTGGGGGGGAAAGTTCACCTTTCTTGAAATCAAGTCATCTCACTTTAAATGAAATCTGAGCTTTCAAGTAGGCAATAAAGGTGGCAATTACTGTATGCCACAGTGTCCAGGTTAAAAGATACTTCATAGTATTCAACAGTATAGACATCCTACATTAACTTAGAACAATCATTTAGAAAAAAAATCACTGGAGTCTTTCACACTTGAGGTTCCCAAAAGCTTCAACTGCAGACAATAATTTTAGACTCACTGGAATAGGATCTTAACAATATGCACCTCATCTAGACTTAGAGAAGGCAAAAAGTTGGTTTCAGACATAAAAGATACACATAGCCTATATAGCCCTTTTCTCTCTCTTTTTTTTAATGCTAAGAAAATCGGTATCCTGTAGCACTTACTTTTTATTATTAGAAGGGGGAAAATAGTGGGGAGCTCAAGACTTTTCTAAAAGATAAGCTTTTCTTAGATGGAGTATACTTATGGTTACACTTGTGAGGACACACAAACCACCACAAAGTAATGTCTTTCTCTGGTAACTGACTCAATTATGTTGTCCCTTTCAGCATGTAAAATACAGATTTTTATTATTAAACTCTTGCAGCAGATGTATTACCCCATCTTTGTAAGGTTTCTAAGAGGGCATTGTTGCAAAAATCTTTCTTGCCCAAGAATGAGGTACATTTAGTAATAGGTGGATGTAGACAAAATTTATACTAACCTTACACATTTAATTCATCAAAACTAATAATATTAATTCATTCAGAAATGAGATTAACCTTGGGCACCCCTTGCAGCCATAATCTGTGACTGATACCTCCATGATGTCAGCAGCACAGGCGGTCAGCAGAGCCGAGCTGAGTCTGCAGCATGCCTGTGGCCAATTGCAATAGGAAACCACCCAGCAGCTCCTGTCTTTGGCTAAAGAATCTTGGAGTGAAAAAAAAGAGATTGCTTGTCTCTCTGAACACATTGAATGTTATATTTTAGTAGTCAAACCAATTATTTATATTTAATACCAACAGGGCAGAGTCACACAATTTTTCTAAACAACATTTGCTGAAAATTAGCACATGTGAAGAGCCCATCCAGACTTACAAAATGATGGTTGCTGCAGTTGACAATTTCTGACCATGAAAGTCAGGCATTGGCATTGTTTAATGCAGCCGACCAGGTTGGTGACTGGTGTCACTCTGAATTATGAAGGTCACCCACTTGTTCCTTCTCTTGCTTCCTTCTCTTTCTCAGTGTGCAATGTGTTAACACTCATACCTACTTTACTCCAGTCTTTTCTCAACCTTTATGAAATCTATAATGATTTACTGAGCACCTACTACAAGTGAGATGCTCTCCTGGAACTGGGCATATACAAATTCCTAGAGAATGGTGAAGTCTCCCACAGAGTTCTTTCCTATTGAGAAGTGTCATCTGCACGGAAAAGAGCACACAGACCACTGGAGTCAGGAGATCCAGGTCTAGCTCCAGCTGAAATGAGAGCTAGCTAAGTGACCTCAAACACATTATTTAGCTTCGCTGTGCCTCCTTCATTTCCTCTGTACCATGAAGATATCAACCTAAGTGCTTATAGCATTGTTGTGAGAATTAACTGGAAAAAAAGTACAGTTAGTGCAATGCCTGGATAACTGTTATTATTCCATAAATAATGCTGCTTTTATTATTATATAGAGTACTCAGGAAAGTACTAGTGTGAGGTAGATACTCAAGATATATCCATTCCTTTTTCCCTCATTGTTTAGGACAATCCTTTCTTCCCTGGCAGCCTTAGGGAGTGGTGAAGTGGGGGTAAATATTCTCTCTCTTGTGCCCACTTCCTCCCTGGTGAAGCTTCTCCCCATACACTTCTGTGTCTTCTGTTTAAATCATAATTTTTTTTTGAGTTGGGGTCTTGCTCTGTAACCCAGACTGGAGGGCAGTGGCATGCTCACAGCTACTGTAGCCTTGACCTGCTGGGCTCAGGTGATCCTTCTGCCTTAACCTTCCAAGTAGCTGGAACTACAGGTTTGCCCCACCAAGCCCAGCTAATTTTTTTATTTATTGTAGAGATGAGGTCTAGCCATGTTGCCCAGGTTGGACTCAAACCATGGGGTCAGGCAATCCTCTTGCCTCCACTTCCCAAATTGCTGGGATTATAGGCATGAGCCACCACACCTGTAATTAGGGGGAAAAAGTCTAAAAGTTCTCCAGGCTTAAAAATGTGAGTTGAAACATTTATAAAGCAACTACTATGTAAACTGAAAAAAAAGATATTGACTCTAAAACTACTATAGCAGGGGGCTTGTATACCCCCACTAACAGCCCTAGACAGATCATCGAGGCAAAAAAATCAGCAAGGAGATCCAGAACCTAAATGTGACACTCAACCAAATGGACTTAATAGATACCTACAGATTATTCCACCTAACAACCACAGAATATACATTCTACTCAACAACACAGGGAACATACTCCAAGATCAATCACATCCTTGGCCATAAATCAAGCATAAACAAATTCCATAAGGTTGAAATATTGCCATACACCTTCTCAGACCACAGTGAAATAAAAATAAATATCAGCACCAACAAAATTTTCCCAAAGCCCACAAAGACATTTACACTAAAACAGCATGATGCTGAACAATGACTGGGTCAACACTTAAATCAAGAGAGAACTTAAAAGATTCCTGGAAACCAATGAAAATGAAGAAACATCTTACCAAATCCTCTGGGGATGCCATGAAATCAGTTCTAAGAGGTAAATTTATATCTCTATGAGCACACATCAAGAAAATGGAAAGAACACAAGTTGGGAGCCTAAAAAATCACCTAAGCGAGCTAGAAAGAGAAGACCACCAAAACCCTTACTTTAGCAGAAGAATTTAAATCACCAAAATAAGAGTGCAACTATGGGACATAGAAGACAAAAATATCACAGAAAACATCAACAAAACAAAAGCTGGTTCTTTGAAAGAATGAACAAGACTGATGGACCCTTAGCCAGAATGACCAAGATAAAGAGAGAAAAAGTTCAAATAAACACAATAAGAAATACTAAAGATCAAATCACAACTGACCCCAAAGAAATAAAAAAAAATTTCAAAGATTACTATGTACACACATGTGGTAACAAACTTGATAACCTAAATGAAATGGAGGACTTTCTGACATCACACAACCTCCCCAGATTGAAACAAGAAGACATTGAGACACTAAATAGACCAATAACAATGCAGGAAATTGACTCTGCCATAAGAAAACTACCTCCAAAAAAAGTTCTGGATGGAATGGTTTCCCAGCAGAATTGTACAAAATGTACAAGGAGGAGCTGATTCCAATCCTATTGAAAGTATTCCAGGCAATTGAGAAAGATGGAACTCTCCCCAAATCATTTTACAAAACTAACATCATACTGATACCCAAATCGGGTAAACATCCAGCAGAAAAAAGAGAACTATAGGCCAATATCCCATATTAACACAGATGCAAAAACCTTCAACAAGATTCTAGCAAATAAGATCCAAAAACACATCTCAAAATTCATCCACCATGACCAATTAGGCTTCATCCCCAGGATCCAGGGCTGGTTCAACTTTCACAAGACCATAAATGGCATCAGATACATCAACAGATGTAAAAACAAGAACCACATGATTATCTCATTAGATGTAGAAGGAACTTTTGATAAAATCCAGCATCCCTTCTTGATAGAAATCCTCAGACACCTAGGATAGAAGGAACATGCCTCAAAATAGTAAGTGCCATCTACTAAAAACCCACAGCTAACATATTGCTAAATGGACAGAAACTAGAAATATTTTCCCTGAAAACTGGAACAAGACAAGACTGCCCACTCTCACCCCTCTTGTTCAGCATTGTGTTGGAAATCCTAGCTAGAGCAATCAGACAAAAGAAGGAAATTAGGGGTATTCAAGTAGAAAGGGGGGAAGTTTAGCTATCCCTCTTTGCTGATGATATGATCCTATACCTCAAAAATCCAAAATAATCCATTAATAACCTGCTTGCACTGATAAAGGTCTTTGGCAAAGTCTCAGGCTACAAAATAAATGTGAAAATCACAGCTGCATTCTTATACACCAATAACAAGCAGGCAGAGAACCAAACAAATAACACAATCCCATTCACAATAGCCACACACACACACAAAAATTCCTCAGCATCTTTCTAACCAGAGAAGTGAAAGACCTTTACAATGAGAACTACAAAACACTGCTCAAGGAAATCCAGGAAGACACAAACAAATGGAAAAATATTCCATGCTCATGTATAGGAAGAATCAACATTGTTAAGATATCCATCCTACCAAAGGCAACCTACAGATTCAGCACAATACCTATTAAATTACCAACATCATTCTTCTCAGACCTGGAAATGACAAATTCATATGGAAGCATAAATGACAATGGATACCCAAAGCAATCCTTAACAAAAGAAACCAAGCAGGAGGTATCACAATTCCAGACTTCAAATTTTACTATAAGGCTACAGTAAGCAAAATAGCCTGGTATTGGTACAAGAATAGGCATATTGATCAACAGAATAGGATAAAGATTCCAGAAGCAAAGCCTCCATTTCTCAACCAACTCATCTTTGTCAAAGTCTCCAGCAACAACCACTGGGGAGAGGAGAACCTATTCAGTAAATGGTGCTGGGAAAACTGTAGCACAGTTTTCCCCTGGTAGGTAAGTACTTTGGACATCATAGGCTTCAGTGTACAAGCTAGTTGTGTTGTGAGAGGCTGTGTTTGACTTCAGTGAACATTTTTTTGGAGATTCTCTCAACTCATTTGCCCATTTCTTGATGATTGATTTACAAGTGAACCTGCCCATACCACACTTAGTGTTCTGCAGTGTTGTTTTGTTTTTTAACCCAAAACAGCATAATCCCCATGCTCCACCCTCCCTATTCACCTTATCTCACCTTGAGCATTTTTTGTTGTTGTTTCCCTGGATGAAAAAACTCCTCAAAGGGAAACGTTTTGCTGATGTGAAAGAGGTGAAACAAAAAATGGTAGAAGCTCTAAAATACATAAAGATTGATGAGTTCCAAAACTGTTCTGAGCAGTTCAGAAGAGTCTTGATAAGTGTATTACATCAAATGGAGAGCACTCTGAAAGTGACTGAAGTTTAAACATGTAATAATCAGTACACAATTTTAAAGAAGTAAATCCCATTTTTGAGGGGTTCACCTTCCTAAGACAGGCATCCCTACCACCAGAATCATCACTTTCAACATTAAATAGGCATCCTGTGTTTGAGTCTGCAGGTAAGAAAAGATCTGGACTAACCAGGAAAGAGATTAGCATTGTGCAAGTGCCCATTAAGATACAAATATGCGTTCATAGAAGAACTGTTTCTGGGTCAGAGTTTCAGATGTAGCAGAGCAGCTCTCTTGCTGCTATCTATAGAAAATCAGCCCTTGACATAAGGGTTTGTAAAAAAAAAAAAAAAAGTACAAATATGAAATTTAATTCTTTTGGGAGCTATTCTAATCTTTTTTTTTTCTATATCTACTGTGCCAGTTGTAGTAACAGGTATACAGTAAGAACTTCATAAATGCTTGTAGTGTCAGTGAATGAAGGCACGTAAGGCATTGAATGCTCATAAGTCCACATGACAATCCCTGATTTGGAGATGCTGTACAATACCGCACACTGCTAATGCTTAATAGTCAGATACCCCTTACCCTTCCATTCAGACTCCTAGAAAGAAAGTGGTCCAACTAGCAAATATGGTTGGATTTTCAAGGGGAAGCCCAGCAAGAATCAGATTTGGAATTTTAAGGCAATTCCTAAGAAGCGCACTACCATGCTTCTGGATAATCTCTCTGCCAGACTAAAGTGTCCTTTCTAGATATTACTTGTTGTTAAGCGCTCTGAGATCAGACTTCCTCACTTCAGGAAAGTTAACCTGTCAAAGAGAAGTTTCTTTAGTTAGAAAAATGCAGCCATATAAATAATTTATGGAGATATATGTATATGCACATGTAGTACATATATTTTTTCAGCTGAGCCATGCCTATGAGTCTTCAGCCACCCGCAAAGAATGGCATGACCACAGTATGCCCTGGAGAATCACATACTGATATTCTAATGTACAAATTAGAGAGGGAGCCATAGGTTTTCCCCTGATTTGCCCAATTACTAGTTTTAAACTCTGTCAGGAAGATGTCATTTCACTTACTACATAAGCATCTAATAAACCTTCTATTTGTCTGGTATTGCATTTGATATCCGGAATATAGATATCTAGAATATGGAGAAGACAGGCATGCACTGTCAAGGAATCCAGTGTGGGAGACAAACAAGAAGTCAAGGATGAAGACTCCTATGCATACAGGTAAGGTGGACAGGATGTGCACTGATGGGGGTTTTACCTAACCCAGCTTGGGGGTCATCAGAGATGCCTTCAAAAATAAAAATGGGAGCTGGGCTCGATGACTCAGCCTGTAATCCCGGGCCTTTGGGAGGCTGAGGTGAGTGGATTGCCTAAGCCTGCATGTTCGAGACCCGCTTGGGCAACTTGGCGAGACCTCATCTCTACAATAAATCAAAAATGAGCCAGGCGTGGTAGCACACACCTGCAGTTCCAGCTACTTGGAAGGCTGAGGTGGAAGGATCATGGGAGCCCAGCAGGTCGAGGCTGTGGTGGCTGGGAGCGGCCACTGCACTCCAGTCTGGGGGACAGAGTGAGACTCCAACTCAAAAAATAAATAAATAAATAAATAAATAAATAAATAAATAAATAAAAATAAAAATGGGGCTTGAGAGAAGTCTGCAAAATAAACAGATGTGAGCTAAGCAGGCTCCATGGAGCATGCTGTGCTAGAAAGTGGAAGCAATACATTCAAAGGTGGGGAGGTGAGGAGGAGTATAGCAGGCTCAGAACCTGTGAGGTGTGTCGTGAGGCTGGAGTGAAACACGTACGAGAGGGGGACCCAAAAAACCATGAAATTTGTTTGTAAAAAAATGTGTATTCTTACATGTTTAAACTTCAGTCACCTTCAAAGTACCCTCCGTTTGATGCAAGACACCTATCACAATGCTTTTTCCACTGCTCCAGTTTTTTAATTCATCTATGTTGATGCCTTTTAGTGCTTCTGCCGCTTTTTGTTTCACCTTTTCCACATCAGCAAAATGTTTCACTTTGAGAACTTTTTTCTCCTAGGGAAACAGAATAAAAAGTCACTGCAAGCAAGATTAGGTGAATAGGAAGGGTGGGGCATGAGGGTCATGCTGGTTTTGTCAAAAACTGCTGAACACTCAGCGCTGTGTGGGCAGGTGCACTCATAAATCACCCATCATGAAATAGGCAAAAGCATCACAAGACTCTAACAAAAAATTTACTAAAGCATCTCACAACACCGATGCTGATGGATTCCTAGAACACTTACCTAGTGAGGGAAGCCTGTACTACAAGAGATCCACCCTCCAAAAGAATTTTCGGGTTTTTTTGGGGGGCATCCCTCCTTGTATGTGAAGACAGGAAGGGGAAGTCTGCTGAGTGATTAGATTGAGTCACTAAAGGATCATCAGCAGGGATGTGAGTTCACCAGATTTTCATTTATAAAGACTCCCTGGAGGCAATACGGAGACTAGGAACTGGAAAACAGGAGCCAGGGAGCCTGAGTTTGAGGGAGCATGACTTTGACTCAAAGGCAGCAGTTCTGGTGGCTGGCACTGGCTTTGGGGGACCAAGAAATGGGGAGAGACTCAACTGAGATATAGGAGAGAGGATGAGTGGACCTTGATGAGTGGTTGAATTGGGGATGAGGGGCAAGGGTGAGGACAGGAAACACATTTAAGGAGATACCCAGGTTTATGATTGGGTGGTTGATGAACAAGAGAGGCAATATAGGGGACAAGGAACTTTGAATAGAATTGAGTTAGAGGGTGAGAATGGTATGAGGAGATGGTTACAGGCACTATTTCCTCAAACACGTGTGTACTGGATCTAAGGTTTGCCTTATCAAAAAATTATAAATCTGCCCTCACAATACATGATTTGAAGGGTTTCTATAATTTGTTGAATAGTGAGTGTCCCTCAAAATTCATATCACAAAAAATTCATAGCTCAAAGTTCACCTGGAACCTGTGACCTTATTTGAAATATGGTCTTGCAGCTGTAATTAGTTAAGATGAGGTCATATGGGATTAAGGTGAGCCCTAAATCCATGGCTGATGTTCTTATAACAAGACAAGAGGAAGCACAGAGATGCATGGAAAAATTCCATGTGAAGACACCAGCGGAGACTGGAGTGGTGTGGCCACAAACAAAGAAAGCAAAGGATTGTTGGGAGCTAACAGATGCTAGGAAGAGGCAAAGGGGTATTCTTCCCCAGAATTTTCAGAAAGACCATGGCCCTGCTGGAACTTTGATTTCAGACTTCTAGGCTTCAGTGTGGTAAGAAGATACATTGCTTGTTGTTTGAAGTCATTCAGTTTGTGAGGGTTATTTTGTTATGATGGCAGTCCTAGTAAGCTAATATAGACCCCCAAGCCCCTTTGGCCCAGATTTGCATGAAATTGTTCATTATTCAGTTTCTTAGTTGGTTTTAGATCTCTACTTAATTGGAATGAATGCTATATCAAACTGAGAAAACAAATCTACACGATTCACCCTGTGGGATTGGAACGTGGGTTAAGTTCTGTCTGAAGAAGGGAGGATGCTGTTGGGGAAACAGGCCAAGATGGTAACTCAGAGCAGAGTAATTCTAGAGAGCAGGTGCATTGGATGTCACTGACACCAGGATTCAGGGAAACAGGCAAATGGGTGTCAATATCTCCACCTTACAAATAAAGAAACTGAAGTTTACAGATGTTAAGTGATAATATGAAGACCATCCATTCAATAAATGTTGAAGGCAGATATAGAAAATGGGGTTTTTTTTACTACTAGTCTAGACATTTTACATAAGACCCTGAAGTCTCTATCATGCTATCTCTAAGGAATCATCTTAGACTGAAACATACGAAGACAAAGGACATTGTCAGCTATCATCACAGAGAGGTTCCTTTACATAAGTAAGTTTCTTATCCAACTAAAAGTATTCCTGCAAATACTTCTATTTCTTAACTGTTTGATGTGGACATCCTCTCTGCCTGCTAAAAGAAATTATGCAAAGATAGTTTCATCTCTTCTCCCTGGTATGACTATGAATCATTGCTATTACCTTGTCTCCTCTATTCCTCAAAAGAAATGAGCAGATTGAGGCAGCATATTTTGTGGCCATCACAAGTCTGCCACCACACCACTCAAAAGGAAAGCCATGTGATGAAGAGGTCAAAGCTTTCATATATTTAGTGCTGTATGTATGCCAGGAACTGTGCTTAATGCTTTTATACATGCTCTCAAGCAATCTTCCCACCTCTCTGTAATGCCCACATTACAGATGAGGAAATCCATGGCTTACAGACTTTCTTGCACTCATCCTTATTCAAGAAATGTGAGAACGCTAGATTGTTGATGACACCATACCTGAGATACACACATATTGAATGAGAACTAAATTCATAAACACCAATGTTTAAAGCCAGGAGTCAAGTTGGAGTCTTTCTGTGTGAACTCAGGAGAAGGACGAGGAACACTCTCAAACTTCTCAGCTCAAATGCTAGAAGAATAAGGTATGACTTCAATAGTGCACTGGCTAATTTTTTTTTTTTTAAGAAAATGTCTTTGTCACTCTGGCTGAAGTGCAGTGACTCAGTCATGGCTCACTGCAGCCTTGAACACCTGGGCTCAAGTGATCCTCCTGCCTCAGCCCCAAGTAGCTGGAACTACAGATGTCCACAACCATGTCCAGATAAGTTTTAATTTTTTTATAGAGACAGGGTCTCACCCAGTCTTGTCTCAAACTCCTGGTCTCAAGTCATCCTCCTGCTTTGATCTCCCAAAATGCTTGGATTACAGATGTGAGCCACTGCACTTAGTGTGCACTGGCTAATCTAAGTCTCATGTCAAGTCAACTCTGCAAATAAACTTTTTGTGTGGGTGAGTTGTGATGCAGAGGGAAAACGATGGAGGCATTCCCCATCCTGAACAGGCTTCTCTGAAAGCTGGTGGTTGGTGAGAGGCCCTCTAAGAACCACATTCTCAGGCTCCTTAAAAGCTGACTGTCCACAGACACTTTCAAGCTTGGATAACTGCTTAGCAAGATTATCAAGGAAGCTTGAGAGCTGCAATTCCACTGTGTTCTGAGGGTTTAACCTAATCCTCATCTCATTTCTCTTTGGGGACAGAAGCATTATGGGCTAAACACAGGCCCCAGAAGCTCCTCACACAGGAAACTGCTAATGCAGCCCTCCATTGCTCAAAGGGTAGCTATATTTGACTAATTTCAACCCAGCCTCTATGCCACAGACTGCCTTTCTAAGTTTTACAATTGCTTTGCCAAGCAGGTTTGCATTGCAGTTGGTGTAGGGAGGGAAAGACAGTGTGGATATGAGAAACTGGAACTCATCATCTACCATTTTAATTTCCTTGCATGGTGCAAAGACTGGAAAGCTAAAATTGACATTCCTCAAGCTCCCTTCCAGTCAGAGCTTGGTTTACAAATTTGTATTCCCAGTGAGATGCACTTATGGGAGATTTGGAAGATGGATAAGAGGGAGAGACTGTTTTTCCAGCTGCTTCTACTATTGCTATTGGTTCATGGAGGTAGGAGTTTTAATACAGCAGAGTTCCAGAGCCCAGTCTCCTTTAGCTGTGTGACTGTTGAGTGCTATGCTGGTGGAAGAAGTGGCTTTTTCCCAGTGGATGCTGAGCTAAGGCTGTGAGTTCTTAAAATTAAGTTTCATCCGTAGCCTCCAGATTCACACTCTGTTCCTGGCTGTAGCAGAAGGAAACAGAGGGTGCTTCCCTGTACTTTGAGAGACCAAGGTGGGAGGATTGCTTGAGGCCTCAGATTAGCAATTCATTGTGGAGTCACCTGGATTCCCAGCCTTGTATCCCTCCTCCAGCCTTTCCATTAACTTTGAACATGTCCAGTTCCCTCTACAGATGCTCCTCAACTTACAATTTAGGACAGATTTTTTTTTTTTTAGTTGGAGTCTTGCTCTGACACCTAGCCTGGAGTACTCTGGTATGATCATAGCAACCTCTAACTCCTGGGCTCAAGCAATCCTCCTGGCTCAGCCTCCTGAGTAGGTGTAACTAAAATTGCACTCTACTACACCAGGATAATTATTAAAACATTGTTGTAGGGATGGGGTCTTGAAATGTTACTCAGACTGGTCTTGAACTCCTGGCCTCATGTCATCCTTCCAAAGCACTAGGATTATAGGGATGAGTCACTGCACCAGACCTAGATAGAAATCTTAATTACTTCCCTAGTTAAAATCCTCCAGTGATTTCCTGTGGCACCCAGACAAAAATTCAAATGCCTTACCTTAACCTATAGCCTTCTGAGCATCTCCAAGTTCTCCTGCAAAACATTTCAGCCACAGGTACCATCTTTGTTCCTGTACAGCATTTCAGTCACAGGTACCATCTTTGTTCCTGTACCTTGTCAAGTTAATTCCAACCTTAGAGACTCTCCACTGGCTGTTGCCCATGCCTGGAATGTCCCTCCAGATTGCCTTATGCCTGTTTCAATTCATGCAGGGCTCCCTCACACTCCCACTCATTCTCTAACCCATCCCCCCTGCTTTCATCTACTGTGACATTTACTGCCACCTGATATTTTTTTGTTTATGTGTGTATTGTCTATCTTCTCAGTTAAAATACACGAGGAGGACCCCCAAACTCAAAATTATTTATTAAAAATTATGCATTTATTCTACATGTTTAAACTTCAGTCACCTTCAAAATACAGTCTGTTTGATGAAACACAGCTACTGAAATGCTTTTTCCACTGCTCAAGACAGTTTTTGAACTTGTCAATTTGATGCCTTTTAGTGCTTCTGTCATTTTTTGTTTCACTTTTTCCACATCTGTGAAACATTTCCCTTTGAGAACTTTTTGCATGCCGTGAAACAAAAGAAGTCACTGGGGTAGAGATCACATGAACAGGGAGGATGGGGCAAGGAGGCCATGCCATTTTTGGTCAAAAACTGCTACACTCGGCGTGGTGTGGGCAGGTGCACTCATAAATAACCCATCATGAGATGGACAAACGTGTTGAAACAATCTCCAAAAGGTCACTGAGGCCTAAAGCAGCTACTCACAACAATGCCAGCTGGTACACTGATGCCTTGGGTCCCTAAGGTCACTTGTCTAGTGGAGGAGATGACTGTACTACAAGGCATTTGACATCCAAAAAATAATTCCTGGTTTTTTGCATCCCCCTGTGTCATTCAAGCAGAGACCTCATCTCTCTTGTTTGCTACTATAACCCCAGTTTTCTAAACAGTGGCCAATGGAGAAAAGACATGCAAGAAGTATTTATTGAATGAATGAGTCCTTCAATCCAGAAGTCTTAAAGATAATGCTTTAAAGAATAACACTTTATTAAAGCAAACTGTTACTGGTATCAATAGAGGTATTCCAGTATAACCAAACTAAAATGTATCTAGCTTTCAGAAACATTTTTTTTTTTGAATTGGAGTCTCACTCTGTTGCCCAGACTGGAGTGCAGTTGCCGCTCCCGGCCACCACAGCCTCGACCTGCTGGGCTCTGGTGATCCTTCTGCCTCAGCCTTCCAAGTAGCCGGAATTACAGACATGCGCTACCACGCCCGGCTGATTTTTTTATTTATTGTAGAGATGAGGTCTCGCTGCCGCACAGGCTCGAGACCCGCCTGGGCAGCGAGACCTCATCTCTACAATAAATAAAAAAATCAGCCGGGCGTGGTAGCGCATGTCTGTAATTCCGGCTACTTGGAAGGCTGAGGCGGAAGGATCACCAGAGCCCAGCAGGTCGAGGCTGTGGTGGCCGGGAGCGGCAACTGCACTCCAGTCTGGGCAACAGAGTGAGACTCCAATTCAAAAAAAAAAAACCAACCACACAATATCTCTGCAGAACTTCTTCTCCAATTCCATCTCTAAGTTTCCTAGATATAGTTGAATTATGCCGATTTATGTTGCTTAGACAAATTATCCTACTTTGTAAGAATTTTTATGGCATTACAAAGGTTCATTATTCCCAGTGATTCTCTTTTGAGCAGAGAGTGAAGGAGTAACATACGCAATTCTGACTTCCTGGTGAAGGCACAGCCTGGAAAGATCCACAGAGGCCTTTTTCTGCTTCCTCTGCTGCAAGTGAGCTTTGTTCTAGAAATATGGATTGAGAAGCCTCTTCATTGGTCCTGGAGAGAGTATGTGGGCTTCAGCCAAAGGTGGGTATGGGAGTCTCCATGACACCATGTGCTGGGGCTGGCTCCAGAAAGAGGGACTGCATCCTGCCTGTGTGCCCCGACATAAGCCTTACTCTTAATGTTACAGGCAGGCAGCAAATAGCTCTAGGTAACATCTGAATTCAAACGCAAAGTAGGTAAAGCCAGATAATTCTGTTGGAGGCAGCATCTCTTTTATGTTATGGAAAATATTATCAAGTTCAGATTGTCATCCTTTGCTAGACATGTTTTTATTTTCTAAATTCAAATGATCTCCGTACATCAGTCCCTGAAACTTCCAACACCTTTGAAGAATGATAAGAGCTGAGGTTCCCAGAACCATGTTGCTTGCCTTCTGGCATACCCAGGGGGAAGTGTGATTATGAATGTTAAAATGCAACTTGAAGTAACAAATAAAACATGGTATAAATGAGAACCAGTTCCTGGAAAACCAAAAGGGACTGCTCTGCTCATGCCCTAATCTCTGTTGCTGATTTATTGGCTGAATGGCTGCTCCGAAAGTGTTTGCAGGGGCCTTTGTGCCAGAAAGCATTCTAATGCTTTCCAGTTTTCAGACAAGTGACAGAGTATTCCTTTGACCATCCACACTTAATTTTCCAACCAAGCTGGTCACTTTTCAGGGCCTAGTATGTAACTTGCCTGCAGTGTAAGAACCCTTAAAAAAAAAAACCCAGCTTGGGTGATTGAAGGAAACCCTGAACCCAGGTGATATTATTAAGCTATCTGAGGTGTCTATATCTTTTGCACTTTATCCTTTTGCAAATTGTAGGTGCTAAGTATTTTCACTCTTACCTTTAAGTGTTGTATCTCTGAGAATGCAACCTGCATACCTTTCATGAAATGGCCATTGCTTAAATATTGAATTGGAGCGACACTCCCTAAAACCTAAGGTTTTGGCCTTCTTAGATAACCCCCAAATATCTGCTCTTTACTTTTAGTTTCGTCCATGTGGTTTCACAGGAATCACCTTTGACAATTAGACTTTCTTGTTTAACTTTTAATCTTTTATTTTAAAGATGTAGGGTACAATCCAGGGTCAGGTATACAAATATTCATCAAGCAGGTACCCTTGTTCATGAGGTGTGCCCCCCTTCCCCCAGCAGATTCCCACTACTGCCAATCCCACCTCACCACGCCCCTTCTCCCCCACAGTTTCCCACTACTGTCAATCCTTTCCTTATAGTGCAACATATTATTTGGAGACCCATTTATTAAACAATGGGCTACAATGTTTACATTGACTGGGGTAAGGTGAACTACTACTTTTACCTTCATACCAGGATATACCACCATTACCTCTGCTACTGTTACACCTCCTCCCAGTTAATGTCTAAATTTCACCAGGCACTGTTCTAAGCACTTGGCATGCATTAGCTCATTTCAGGCTCACAACATCATTGTGAAATGGATACCATTATTATTTCATTTTACCAAGAGGAAACTAAAATAAAGAAAGGCTTAGCAGCTCACTCAGAGACATACAGCTAGACATGGTGGTGACAGGATTTGAATACAAGTAGGACACCAGGCTACCCTAATTGTTATAGTCACAGTATATAAACATGATGCCTTCTTACTCTCAAGAACCACAGAGACCAATGGAGAATACACAAAAGCACATAGATGATTACAGTCCTACATTTTTAAAACCAGTGTTTGGTATCTACGTCTTAATTTTCTACACACCAGGCACGCAGGCATATTCTTATAGTAAGCTAAAAGAACATCAGAGAGAACACCCCTTTCTTCATATTCTTTCCCAATTCATTTGCTCTCTGCCTAGCCATATACTATAGTCACTGTAAGTCTCAGATTTTCAGTGACTTCATTAATTATTCAGCCTCAATTATTCCATGAATGTACATGTATGGGTCACCTGTGTGTCCTGGTGTTAGGCTCAGAAAACGTGGGACCAGATCTCAAAAATGTAACTGTTCTGTCTTTAATTGCTCTGCCATTTTCCCCAAAGCTTGCCACCCTTTCTGTCTTAGTTCCTTTGCTCTCTCTCTCTCACTCTTATTCTGCAATCCAAGCCCTGATTACAGTTGAAGAAGGCTGTTAACAACTCCCTTCTTTCTGGCCTCTGTGACTTTAGTGATCCACTCCTTCCAACCTGCATACAGCTACCAGACTCATCTTTGTCAAATCACTCTTTTCAGTCAATATAGACAATTCACTGCTGATCATATAAAAACTCCAAACTCCTTTGTCTGATTTGAGTAACCTCTATAAACTCACCCCACTCTATCTATTCAATCGTCTTTCCCACAAAGTCCAATATACACCCACTGAATAAGTCAGGCTGTTATCTTGATTGGAGAGGCAGCAATCCATATGCCTTTACAACCACTCTTTTTCCCACCTTGAATGACCTCCCCATTGTTCAGGTCTCCAGCTGTCAAAATGTTACCCATCACCTAGAAGCCCAGCTCAAGTCTTAATTCTATGTCCAACTTTCTATACGGTTGCAGCACCCACCCCTCACTTCTTTCTCTTACCTCGATTACATTCACAAATTAATAATGATGTATATAACAGTAATGATGAGCTAACCTCTATTGAGTGGTTACCATATACCAGGCCCAGGCGGTGTAAACAGTTTTATTCTTCCTGTTTTACAAATGAAGAAACACAAGCACAGGAAATAATATAATTCAGGTTAACACTTGATTGTTCTCTAATCATTTCATTGCATTACCCTGGTCTTCCTAACTAACTTTACACTTTTTTGAAAGCAAAGAGACTTAGCATCATAATTATTCTGTCTCCCACACAACTAGCAGAGAGTTGGGTGTACTATAAGCTATCAGTTAGTACTGAGGGTTGGTTATTTGTATAAAGGAGGGACTCCAAAAAAAATCCAGATTTTGTTTATTAAAAATTGTGTATTTATTCTTACATATTTAAGAATAAATAGAATCTTCAAACTTCTCTCCGTTTGAGGCAACACACCTATCAAGACACTTTTTCTACTTTCAAACTCATCAATTTTTGTCTTTCAATGCTTCTGCTGCTTTTTGCTTCACCTCTTCCTCATCAGCAAAACATTTCCCTTTGAGTACGTCCCCCCTCCCCCCCTCTCCCCCACCACCCCCCTCAGCGAAACAGAAAAAAGTCGCTCAGGGTGAGATCAGGTGAATAGGGAGGGTGGGGTACAAGGGTCATGCTATTTTTTGTCAAAAACTACTGAACACTCAGCAACATATGGGCAGGTGTGCTTGTAAATCACCCATGATGAAATGGGCACACATGTTGAAAGAATCTCCAAAAAAATTCACTGAAGTCAAACACAGCCTCTCACAACAGCACTAGCTGGTAAACTCATGCTGATGGGTTTCCAGAACACAGCAGGGGAAGCCTATACCACAAGGGACCCACCCTCCAAAAGATAATTTTGGGGGGGTCCCTCTCGTATGTTGATGTTACATATCTTTTAAAATTTCTGCCCTGCAGGAGCCATCCCATATTTGTACAGTAAGAACACAAATATCAAACTAACACATTATAGCACATGGCAAATGGTTTGGGGTGTATATATAGTCTACTAATGTTCCCAGTTGATTGTTTCTAAATGACTCTCATTGCATTCATCTTCTCATTCACTCGAAACATTGAAGATTTAGAAACCACAGATAGGCTGTTAGCAATCAGTGACAAAATTAGATAGCCGTTTTGGAGAGCTACAAGATGGGGAGGTTGTTAATTTTGTTCTGGACAACAACTGGTTCTTCTGATCTTATTAAAAATTAGGTAGAAGCAAGAGTTTCTCCAAATAACTAATTATTTGCATCACAATATTATCATTCTTCTCAAAATCTCTTCCAGCACACTTTTCTTTTCTTTTAGCAACTATTGTGAATTCAGACACAGATTCACTAATGATAAATATCACAATATAAGTATCAATGCAAAAAAGGTAAGATAATATGATTTAGACTAAAGTGTAAATACTTCTTTAAAGTCATAATTATTCTATTCATCACAGGCATTCTTCTATTCATTCATCCAGTTTCTCATCCCTACACCCATTCTTTGAAGAACACCACATGTAAGAATTCGTGAGAATTCTCTTCCTTCCCACTTCAGATCAAAGCTTCCACATAGGTTGAAATCATAGGGAAAAAAATTTATTTCAAAATTCTTTCATTAACTCAATTGGAATTCATGAATTCCTGAGCAAAATCTCCAAAACAAAATAGAAACTTTTAAACAACAACAACAACAAAATCAAAGCAGAAAACTGATCTTACCACAATCATCCTAGTTTGAGTTTCCATTGACTACTATTCACTCTTACTCATGCCAGCACTTTTATTCACTTGGGAGAAAAGTCCAATGACAAGAAAAAAAAGTTTTTATGTCTTGTCTCTTTAGGTTGTTTCTTAAAGCTTCAGCTTATTAGGATTTCCTTCATTGCCAGTTGAAGCCAGACACATAGCCCATCTGATCATACAATCATTTCAGATTCAGAGAATGATGCCTTGAAAAACATACTCTTGGAGAGGTCAATTTTCACACTAAAATCAGTCAGTCACAAAAACATTATCTCATGTGAAAATGATAATATTTTGTATCTTTCTTGCTAATTATTGGGGGAAAAATCCTACTAACTCATTATGGAGAACTTGGAATATACTTCTCCTTTTTCATTCATTAATCTAATCAATTCATTCATCTAATGAAAAGGTTTTGTTTTTGTTTTGTTATTGTATAGATAGACAAGGTCTTGCCAAGTTGCCCAGGCTGGTGTTGAAGCCCTGAACTCAGGCAATCCTCTTGCCTCCACTTCCCAAAGTGCTGAGATTACAGATGTGAGCCACCATGCCTAGCAAGTGTAAGGTTTTTATATTTAAGTAAATCTTTTTCAACAGTGCATATTAGCTTTTGTGTACAGTCTTGATAGATTCCAATGCTCACTGCAAGTCCTCCTCTACTTTTTTTTTTTGTATCCTCATGCCAATTCACCTGTTGACCAATTGAGGTATAAATTCAAATACCTTTTTCTCAGGAAGGGACCTTATGGTGTGTATTTTCTGCCTTCTTATAAATATGAACATGAATTATCACAGCCTTTGCATACAAAAATTATGTTGGGTGAAGATGAAACTCTTGAGATACTGCCTTGCCTCCTAAAATGATGTTTTAGTCTTAAAGATTGAGAAGATAGAGCCCAGTCTTATGTTCATTTCCCTGTTAGTAACATGTTTATTTCTTTATAAATGCCTGAAGGAGTATTTCTTTAACCTGAAAATTCAAAACATTGTACAAGATATGTCTATGAATCTGGTAATTTTAATTTTATCTCAGATTTTCTTCAGTTCAGGAAAGTTTTCTTCTGCCATATGTTTGAACATTGTTTCTAGTATTTTGTTCAATTTCTCCATTAGGAATAAATGCAATTCTTAGATTATATCTGTATTTTCTGCTTTCTCACTCAACATTTTCATCTTGGTCTATTAGGTCCTTATCTTGTATTCCACTTTACTGGTTTCATTTTGATCTCTGCAGTCTTCTCTGTATTTATTCTATTCAGTATATATTTTCATTCTGCTGTTAGCTATGCAATAGTTGCCATCAGTTCTTTATTTTCTTTACTTTTGTTTTTGAGTCACAGTCTCCTCTGTTGCCCAGGCTAGAATGCAGTGGCACAATCCCAGCTCACTGCAACCTTTGTCTCCTGGACTCAAGTGATCCTCCCATCTCAGCCCCCTGAATAGCTGGGACTTACAGTCATGTGGCACCACACCCAGCTATTTGTGTGTGTGTGTGTGTGTGTGTAGAGGCAAGGTCTTGCTATGCTGCCCAGATTTGCTTTGAACTCCTGGGCTCAAGTAATCTCCCTGCCTCAGCTTCCAATGGTGTTGAGATTACTGGCATGAGGCACTGTACCCATCCTCACTTCTTATTTCAGCTTTGGAAATCTGCCTGCATCCCAATACATTGTTTCCTGGTGGCCCCTGACTCTCATCTCATAGGGCTATGCCGTCCTAATCTTCTTAAGGATAGCAATAATATGTCAGTTAAAATGCTCTCTTTCCTGGAGAAATTTATTTTCAAATGCATAGTCTTGCTTCAAGTATTAATGAAAAATCTTCTTCTTCCTTATTTTGCAGTATTCATTTTATAATCCCCCTTTGGACATTTTTCCTCCTATTCATACTGGAAAAGTGAACACTATGTTGAAGCCTGGCACTTGCCAACAGAGTACTGGTGAAGAGTTTTCATACTCCCTTGCTCTCTTCTTGGACTCAAGCAAAGTGGACCTGAAGGGTAAACCAAGGAACATAGTTCCTATCTTAGTTTTCAGAGCTAGTTCACATGTCTGAGCATTAGCTTGGCATTTCTCCTGCTCCAATTACTGCGATTTCTGACTTATAAAAGAAAGACTGAGAGGTAACCTACTGTCCTATTTTAGAGAGCAGCACAGAAAAACTACATGCTCTTCCAGCAGGCATCAACCCCTGCCTTTTTTCTCTCCCTCTCCCTATTATGGTCCTTTCTGTTACAACTAGCCATTCTAGGATGCAACACACCTCCACTTGTCTCTACTTTCTGCCCAACTCTATGGTCTGGGAACCACAGTCTCTGAATGGATGTGGAAAGAGAGAAATTGATGGGTTGGGTAGAAGACTCATGACTCTGGATTTGACTCTGGTTGGCTCAAAGACTGTATCTTCCTCATTGAACAATTTGCTTTTCTGACAATTGCAGCCCTGGGAGCAAGGTACATTTACTTTCAATTATCTTTTAGCACCAACTGGGTTTCTCTGGTTCAACATGTGGGACATATGGTATATAATCTCAAAAGTATGCTTTTCAATCCATCCCACTGACAATTGCATTAGTGGGCATTCTCTGTGGATCCCAGCATAGGGCCTTTCTCTAACTTAAAGTTACAGGAATTGCCCTTCCTTTTATCACTCTTTTTTATGTAGCTTCATGAGCATTTTAGCAGAGAGTTTAAGAAGAGGCATCTCAGTTATTACCCGTCTCTTCCTATGATGACTTAGGAAATTAATAAATTAGAATTTCAAATGTTACTAGCTAGAGTGATACCAGTAAATCATGATAGCCTATCTATATTAGGCTTTGAATGTTACACAAGGGGAAACAGAGATTTTCTCATGCCACTCATAGATTCAAAGAATAGAGAAATTATGAGATTTGCCGATAGCCTCATAATGGTTCATGCTCTATGTAAAGAGGAAAAGAAAGATACAAGATCTAAAGTGGCCACACCCTTCTCAGAACTTGGGGCAAGAACACTCTGAAGTGTAAAGTATGATCAACTTAGAGTGGGTGAAATCAGCTCTCAGCAAAAGTGACTCTTGAAATAATAGTGCATCTCAACTCTACAGCAAGAATAGTTTGTTCATCCAATGAACCAAGAAAAACAAGATATTTCTAATATACAGATAAGAGCGAGGATGAATCATGGACATCCTCAGGTTCAAATGTTATCATGAAAATCATGTAAATGTAAGTCAATTTAAACTCAAATAAACAGCATAGTCCCCTGGATGAGGAGGAAATAAAGACAAATACAGTCTGTTCAGAGTCGCAAAAGAAGGATCAGAGAACATGAACTTATGAGTGAATCTCTAACACTAAGTGAAATAGCATGTTCTGGCTAGTTGAAATGAGTATTGTCACTCCTTTGGCAGGTACAGCCCTATATTGGAAGTGGGGATTATCATATCTGATGACTCTATTATTCAGACCATCTAGTTCCCTTTACTCTGAGCCAGTAAGCAATCTCACACTTTTCACATAAGCCTCTCCCTCAGTTTAGGGAAAAATCTGGACAGTAAGCATGCAGCTCTATCACTGAACCTAATAGAATCTAATTTTGTAGTTCAGTGTTCATATCTCCACCCAAGTCACAGTTGTAAGATATGGCAAATTGAGACATGTTGCCAACAAAGCATTCTTTATAACTTTTGTTTGCCCATCTCTCCCATGTCCAAATGCCTTCTGTGGTTCCCCATTGCCTTCACATTCAATTTCAAACTTTTGAATAGAATTCTCAAGGTCCTTTTGCTCACACTTATCCACCACCATTCCACAGGGTGGGCTGCAACTCCAACCTGGCCCATTCTGATGCCTTCCCAAATGCCCACACTTATCTTCTCTGCATTGGCTCAGGATGTCTCCTACCTGAGGTGATCTCCTTCTTTCTTTCTACAAACCAAAAATCTCAGTAGTTCAAGGACAAGTTCAAGCTTACCATTCTCCATGAAAATGTCTCCAGCCTCACTGACACCACTGATTTCTGCATTTCAGATGTACTGCCTAGGATTCTGAGGCAAACTCTTTGCTTCTTGTCCTAGATTGCAATTGTATGTCTCTGTTGACTTTCTCATTGCTCCACCCTCTTTGTTATCCAAGCATAACAAAATTTTACTAGGTAGTGTTTAATTGCTTTGTCAATGTCTGGTCTCTCAGAGTTTGAAGGACAGAGAAGTTTCTAACTCCCCTCTCTCTATCCTCACGGTGCTCATCACAGTGATAATGACAAGCATATCTCTCTACACTGTTAAAATCTAGACCCAAAAGTGGTTCTGTGATTAAAAGCAAGAGCTGTGGATGGAGAGATATCTGGATTCAAACCCCTGCTCAGTTATTTTAATCTGCAAACTTAGGGCAAGTTACATAGATTCCCTAAGCCAGGTTTTCTCACCTGTAAGAGATTTCATAGGGTTTGGTGGTGATTAAATGAGATAACATAAGTGGTATGTTTAGCACAGTGTCTTGCACATGGTAGGTACTTAATAATGTTAACTATTATTGACAAGAAGAGCTCCATGGGATGCCTTCATTTGAGTCATTTCTTTGAGAACTCCAGGATAGCTCTAGGTCAAGAGAAATTGCATATGATTTTAAGGTATCTTGGGATACAGAAGTAAGTAAAGCATCAAAATTAGCTCTAAGACCAGGACTCTCAGTCTTTGGTAATAAGTGGGAGATAGAAATGTTCCTGTCTCAGGTGTGCAATTGGGGCTAGGAGAAAGTATACCTGAGCAAAGGGAGTGTTGCCCTAGAAAGGCAGGAAACTCCCTGAGACAAAACAAGAAACCTGTGCCCTCACCTGGGGCATTGGTTCAGAATCAACAAAAGAGGTTTTTGATGAGACTCCTGGGAATATCTTCAAATGAAAGGTATGCTGGTTTCAATGTGTTCAAATTTCCTCAATGGAAGGTAGGTCAAACAGAAAGAACAGGACTACCTCTGGGGGTGCAAAGAGCCATGCTCACCTCCAAGCCAGACCATTCTAGGTTGGTCAGAGGCTGTGGTCTCTAGAGAAATGGTGGGCCAGGTTCAAAGTCCACTGGGGCATCAGGAGAGCATCAGGGATGGTGGCCACTTGGGATTAGAAACTCCAACAGACACCAACAAATGGCTGGGTAAAGATAAGCCCTTACAGGAAATCTTTAAAATGAGAATGGGTATGAATTAGAACCAATGTAACACTGGGAGTGGTTAAGACTGTGTACAAGCATCACTGAAGGCCAAATTTTGATCATCCCCAAGGCTAGTATGGCTCCAGAAAACTCTTACTGTAAATCATGATCCTGAACTGGGGAGCACCAGCAGCAGAACTGGCAGGGGACCGAGTTCAGCCCTTACTACTTTCTCAGTTCAATGCCTTTCCTGCTGGTCTGGGCACCTTCATTTGAATGACTTCCAAAATAACTGCACTCATTATATCTCATTTGAAAAGTATCGCCCAAACTTCTCAAAGGAATCAACTAATAAGTGTTCCAGGGGTAACCATTCGGTCTTATCCCATGGAGGGACAAATATTCTCCAAAGGAAGCATACACAATTAACTCTGGTGACAAACTTAAAGTGCAGTCTTGGGGATTAGCTTGCGAATGTGGCTAAACAAAGATTCTTGGTGCCTATGTGCTTGTGTACCAGGAACATTTCAAAGATTCACATGTACCAAGAACCTGGGTATGTGAAATTGGGCTGCTTTGCATTCACCTGGAAAGCTACATTCAGGTGAGCTGAAGATAAAATTTGGAACTGAAAAGGAGAGTCCCTATTTATTCTCCGTAAACAAGTATTTCTTTCATGGCTAAGATCATTCTATCAGCCAGCGAGAAAAAAAAAGGTCCCTAGACCACTCAGACATTCTGTAATTTCTCAGTGATCAGTTTTTGAATCTTGGTCCTTTGAATCTGATAAACACAATTTCCTTCACATAGGGGTAATATTTTTCTTCTTTTTTTAATTTATAAAGAACTGAAAGAACATCTACCATTTGACCCAGCAATCCCACTACTAGGTGTCTACCCTAAGAAACAGAGGTCGTTGTATAAAAGAGACATCTGTATCTGCATGTTCATCACAGCACAATTCACAATTGCATTTAGTAATCAATCTAAATGCCCATCAACCAACTGGTGGATAATAAAATTGTGGAATATATACACTATGGAATACTATTCAACTATCAAAAAAATGAAATAATGTCTTTTGCAGCAACTTGGATGGAATTGGAAAACATCATCCTAAGAGAACTAACTCAGGAACAGAAAACCAAACACCACATGTTCTTACTTATAAGTGGGAGCTAAACTAAGGATAGACAAAGACAGAGAAGATGGTACAATGGACACTGGAAAATCAGAAGGGAGAAGAACAAAAAAATCACCTATTGGGTATAATGTGCACTGCTGGGAGTGGTGGGTACTCTTAAAGTTCAGACCATAAACTATTTGTACACCCCAAATCCATTTAATTTATTTTTTAGTCAGAGTCTCACTCTGTCACCCAGGTTGGAGTGCAGTGGCATGCTCATGGTCACCCCAGCATCGACCTACTGAGTTCTGATGATCTTTCCTCTTCAGCCTTCCAAGTAGCCAGAACTACAGGTGTGTACTACTATGCCCAACTAATTTTTTGGTTTAGTGTAGAGATGAGGTCTCGCCAAGTTGCCAGGGATGATCTCAAACCCACGGGCTCAGGCAATCCACTTGCCTCAGCCTCCCAAAGTCCTGGGATTACAGGCTGAGCCACCAAGGCTGGTCTCTATTGAAATTAAAAAACATTATCATCAAAAAATATATAGAGAGAGAACAGAAATTTATTTCTCCCAGTTCTGGAAGCTGGGAAGTTCAAGATCAAGGCGCTACCAGGTTCGGTTGTCTGGGGAGGGCCTGGTGTCTGTCTCTAGGATGGCACCATGAACACTGCATTGTCTGGAAGTAAAAAATGGTGCATCCTCACATGGCAGAAGGTGGAAGGGCAGAAGGGATGAACTCCCAGTCCCGATTTTTAATAAAGGCATATAATGGGGAAATAGTCCTACATTAGTTCTTGGGTAATTTTCTCCTCTCCTGTTTTATTTTTTCTTTTAAAAATCATATTATTTGAACACTGGACTTCCTAGAGCAATCCTCTCAGGTTCTTATCATTTATACACCATTTCCTATAACCATTATTTTCTTTGTCGTTATTTCACTTGCTGGGAGATTTCATCAGCTTTATCATCTGAAACTTCTTTTAACAAATATATTTAGCTGGGCTCAGTGGCTCAGCCTGTAATCCCGCGCCTTTGGGAGGCTGAGGTGATTGGATTGCCTGAGCCCGCGGGTTCAAGACCCGCCTGGGCAGCGAGACCTCATCTCTACAATAAATCAAAAAATCAGCCAGGCGTGGTAGCGCATGCCTGTAATTCCGGCTACTCGGAAGGCTGAGGCGGAAGGATCGCCAGAGCCCAGCAGGCAAGGCTGCGGTGGCCGGGAGCGGCCGCTGCACTCCAGTCTGGGCGACCGAGTGAGACTCCAACTCAAAAAAATATATATATTTTAAAATTTCAGTTCTCGTATCTTTATTTTCTGAGTGCCGAATATTTCTTTAAAAATAGCACTGGGGCTGGCTGCAGTGGATCAGCCTGTAATCCCAGCAATTTGGGAGGGTGAGATGAGAGGAATGCCTGAGCTCAGTGGTTCAAAACCAGCCTGGGCAACTTGGTGAGATGTCATATCTACAACAAATCACAAAAACTAGTTGGGCATGGTGGCATGAGTCTGTAGCTCCAGCTACTTGGACAGCTGAAGCGGAAGGATTGTCTAAGCCCAGCAGGTCGAGGCTGTGGTGGCTGTGAGC
Organism: Cephalopachus bancanus; assembly: GCA_027257055.1. NCBI lineage: Eukaryota > Metazoa > Chordata > Mammalia > Primates > Tarsiidae > Cephalopachus > Cephalopachus bancanus. The sequence goes on from JAPVLO010002627.1 coordinate 52,992, forward strand.
ATACCACTGCACTCCAGCCTGGGCAACAAGAGTGAGACTCCAACTCAAAAAAAAGTAGCACTGGTAGTTTTATGACAAAAAAAGGAATGAATCATCAGGAAGACATAAATATGATAAATGTGTATGCATCTAATAACCGTGTCTGAAAATACATGAAACAAAAATTACATAATTAAGGGGAGAAATATATTTCACAATTATATTAAAAAGAAGTTTAGCACCTCATCTGTAATCAATTATTTGCATACAGAAGATATGAACATCACTATCAATCACTATTTAATTGACATCTATGAAACAAATACCCAACAACCACAGAATATGTATCCTCTTCAGGTTCACATAGTACATTTTAAAAGATCAACCATGTCTGGACAATAAAACAAGTCAATATATTTTAAGGGACTAAAATATACAGAGTGTATTTTCTGGCCACAGTGGAATCAAATGAGAAGTCAATAACAATATGGCATCTAGGAAAGCTCTAATATCTAGAAATCAAACAAGACCCTCTTAAACAATCTGTGGGACAAATGCAAAATCAAAAGAAAAACAAGGAAATATTTTGAACTGAATGAAAATAAAATATAATATATCAAAATTTATGGAATTCAGCCAAAATAACTTTAAAATATATATATGATAAATTTAGGAAAATTAGAAATCAGATAAGGATAAAAATAAGAGCAGAAACTATAAAACTAAGAGCAGATATCACCAAAATAGACAATAGATGTGAAGGACAATAAATGATTCATTTCCAGAAAATGGAGTAAGGTTTGCTGACGTGACCAAAAGACACAACAAAGGGAGGCATAGCAATATTCACATTGGGGAAATGGAACTTACTCAGAAATGAGGAAACCCAAACCCTCCAATCAAATAATAACCCCACAGTCCTTGGTCAATGAGGAACCAGGGAATGACCTGCACACTAGGGAATAAATTGCTTACTATAACTGCTCTAGGTGTGCATGTACACCAGACACCTGATCTTACAAGACTGTTATTAAAGTCTCACTTCTGTAGCACTCCACATCTCTGTGTCCATCCTTTGATTTTGGTCAGGTGAGTTCATTTCTCACAATAGACAAAATTATCAAAGTCAAAAGCTTATTTTTTTAAGATTAAAAATATTAACAAACCCTAAGCTAGATTGTGACTGAAAGAGAGAAGGAGAAATTAAAACACAAATTACTAATATGAGGAATATAAAGTGGGGTATCAACAAAGATCCTCTAGGCATTTAAAAGATTAAAAAATACAAAAAACTTCATGCTGACAAATTCAACCATTTGAGTAAATAAAAATTCTTGAAAAAAAACTTATCAAATTGATGCAAGAAGAAACAGAGCATCTGAAGAGCCCTGTATCTATATAAATATTGGATTTATCAAAAACATTCCCTCAAATAAAACTCCATATGCAAATAATTTCAGTGGTAAATTCAATAAAATATTCATAAAAGAAATAAGACCAATCTTACACAAATGTTTTCTGAACATAAAAGGAAGAGAGGACATGGTGCAACTCATTTTATAACCCTAATACTAAAATTTGACAAAGTCATCCCAGAAAAAAAAATTAAAGAGTAGTATCCATCATGATTATGGACAGAAAAACACTTTTAATACCAAATTACCAAGTTAAATCTAGTAGTATTTTTAAAGAATACCATATCATGACCAAGTAGATTTTATCCCAGAAATACAAGGTTGGTTTAACAATTAACTAATTGCTAAAAAATCAGCTAATGTAATTCACCATATCAGCAGAACAAACAAAGAGAATTCATGATTATTTTCATATATGGCAGAAAAAACATTTGCAAAATGTATCACCTATTCATAAGGAAGGAGAGAAGAAAAAAGAAAGGAGGGGGGAAGGGAAAAGGTAGAAACAAACTCAGAGTAAATTGAGAATAGTAGTAGTAGAGAATTTCCTCAAACTTATAAAGATCATCAATAAAAAATCTATAGCTAGTGTCATGCTTTTATCACATTTGTTTTCTCCCTCCTCCTTCTGAATCATCAGTGTCTATTATGCCATCCTCCTTTCTTTCTTTCTTTTTTTAAACATGTAACATTTTTATTTTATTCAGAAAATTTCATTTTTCTTTTCTTCTTTTTTTTTAGCTTGTCAGGCCTTTTTTATTTATAATATGAAAGATTAAAATATTTACTGTAATAAAAGTACACAAAATCCTCTTTTTTTGTTTCTTTCTTATCATTTCTCTTCTGCCTCCTGTATTCTTTCTTTTATTCCTTATTGTAATATCATGCTACTCTTCTTTCTTCAGTTTTGACAAAATTGAAAAACATAAAAATATTATATATGCTTTACAACCATATCATAAGAAGAAACAATACTTCCTCATCAATGAATTTAAACAATCATCAAGTATTCTTTTTAAAAAAATGTTCCATATTGAGGAACAGGACCCATTTATTCTTTTTTTATTTTTATTTTAAAGATGTGGGGTACAATTCAGGGTTAGGTATACAAACATTGATCATGCAAGTACCCCTGTTAATGAGGTATTCCTCTCCCTCCCCTAGCAGTTTCCCTCAACTGCCAATCCTACCCCCGCACCAACAGTTTCCCATTACTGCCAAGCACTTTCTTATAGCATTATAATTGTCCAAGGCCTTCTTATGAGTGAGAACATATGGAACTCTCTTCTTTGTTTCTGTGATAAATTACTGAGTATTATTGACTCCAAATCCATCCATATTGCTGCAGTCCATATATTTGTCATTCTTTATGGCTGCATAATATTCCATTATATATATGTACAACATCTTTTTTATCGAGTCCAGATTCGATAGGCAACATGGTTGGTTCCATGTTTTTACTATTGTGAATGGAGCTACAATAAACATACATGTGCAGGTATCTTCTTTATAGAATAATCTGAGTTCCTCTGGGTATATTCCCAATAGGAGAATTGCTGGATCATATGGAAGGTCAATTTCTAGTTCCTTCAGAAATCGTCAGACTATTTTCCAGAGAGGTTGTACAAGTCTGCATTCCCACCAGCAGTGTAGGAGCATTCCTTTTTCTCCACATCCTTGCCAGCATCTGCTGTTTTATTAATGATGGTCATTCTTACAGGGGTTAGGTGGTATCTCAATGTGGTTTTGATTTGCATTTCTTTGATGATGAGTGAGGCTGAACACTTTTTCATGTGTCTGTTGGCCACCTGTATATCTTCTTTTGAGAAGTTCTATTCATGTCTTTTGCCCACTTTTTAAAGGGACTGTTTGTTTTTTTCCCTTCGGTGCATTTGAGTTCCTTGTAGATCCTAGATGTTAGGTTTTTGTCAGATATACAGTTGGCAAATATTTTTTCCCATTTTGTGGGCTGTCTTGCTGCTCTCTTGATGGTTTATTTTGCTTTGCAGAAGCTCGTTAATTTGATGAGGTCCCACTTATCTATCTTATTTCTTAAGGTATTGGCCTTTAGGGTTCTGAATAGGAATTGGTTCCCAGTTCCAATTTCCATAAGGGTGTCTCCTGCATTTTCTAAGATTCTTATAGTTTGAGATTTTACAATTAGGTCTTTGATCCATTTAGAGTTAACTTTTGTGTATGATGATAGGTAGGGGTCCTGTTTCAGTCTTCTGCATGTGGTTCGCCAGTTTTCCCAGCATCATTAACTGAATATGTTCTCCTCTCCCCAGTGGTGGTTGTTGAAGGCTTTGTCAAAGATGAGTTGGTTGAGAAATTGAGGCTTTCCGTCTGGAGTCTCTATCCTGTTCCACTGGTCTATGTGCCTGTTCTTGTACCAATATCAGGCTGTTTGGATTGTTGTAGCTTTATAGTAGAGTTTGAAGTCTGGAAGTGTGATACCTCCTGCTTTATTTCTCTTGCTAAGGATTGTTTTGGCTATTTGTTTATCATATTTTGTTTGTCTTCTCCCCCTCCTCCTTCTGAATCATCAGTGTCTATTATGCCATCCTCCTTTCTTTCTTTCTTTTTTAAGAGTTGGTCTTAATGGGACCTCAAAATTCAGTTTCCGACAAAGCTGAACCTGCTAAACAAATGCAGAATGACCCAAGACCAAGCTTTTCCTTATCTACAGACAAATTATTATGATGGAGCAATTCAGAAGACACACACACTGACATGCAGCCATAAATTCTACCTCTTGATTACCAGGTAACAGGAAGGTGGGGTCTACCTGTCGGATCTCAATGAACAATTGATGCACAGAAGCCCAGAAGAAGGGAAAATCCCTGCCCAGAAGCCTCAAAACTCAGGAAGACTTGCCAACTCCAGGAGTCAGTTCAGGCAGGCACATGCAGGAAGGAAAACATCACCAAAGGAAGAGGTGTGAGCGACAACCCACACCCATGTACCTTCTTACCACTCACACGGCATCGACCTGACATCAGCTCATTTCATTCATATCTCTCAAGGCAGGTATCACTGACATCATCCCATTTATACAAGAGAAGAGGACCCAGGTTCAGCAATGTCACATGACTGGATCACACACTTCATGAATAGCATGGTCAAGATCAAGGTCCAAGTTTTCTAAATCCAAATTCTGTACTCTTTTCCAGCATCCCATGGGAAGAAAATGTCTTTGACATTTCTTCTCGCTGTCTTTTTATCTTTCTCTCTCCCTCCTATCTCCCTCCCTTTTTTCCTTCCTTTCCTCCTTTTCCCTTCCTCCCTTTCTTCCTTCCTATCAGAATTTCTTTCAATTAGTTTTATTACAAAAATAAGAATAGCCAACATTTATTGAGTGCCTGCTGTATGCAAGTACATTACACAGGATTTTTTCTTCACTGTTATTATTGCCAATATGTGGGTGTGAAAACTGAGGTACTGAGATGGAAGTAACCTAGACCGATACAGCTAGTAAAATATAGAGTCTAGGATTTAAACATAGGTAGTCTGACTCTAAAATCTACAATCTGCATCACCACCTTCCTCCTCTTTAGTTAAAAATGAAAAAAAAATTATATTATTATATTGGCCATTAACTTGATGACAGCGTTTTTAGGAAAACATAGTTCTCACCTGTTGGAGACCTCACCAACATTATAGGCTCACCCTTCCTCTAAGTTTTCACTTTTGGAAATAGACCAGCAAAAGATCATTTTGTAGCTCATTTTATTAACATTTTCTATCCAGTGTAGTACTAAATGACATTCAGATATTATCCACATTGGTTTTGGCCGTTTATGAGTGAGATTTCTGAACAGTTCTGGTCTCTGATATTGGGGATATGAACACAAAGGAAGCAACATTTTACCCACAGTTAAATCTTATGAGCACAACTGGTGGAAGGTTTCAGAAGTGGAAGTTTTTTTGACACTTTAATACCTTTTTTTACTTCCTCTAGGAAGAAAACACTGGCAGTGGTAATATCTAATCATAGTTCTGTTGTCTGATCCCAGGTAGGTTCAATGGCCAAGTGATTTGGTAGAGTTTAAGAGCAAAAATAATACAGCAGGCAGTTATAGTTTCACATGTAAGTTATTTCAACACATGTCCCATTTGGTGCGACAGCCGTGCTTTATCTTTCTGGAAAAGGTATACACAGATCTTGAGTGCTTGACTCAAGAGCACATATCTATAGTCAAAATCTGCTAATTCAATTGGTTGCCCACTGAAGGGGAGAAAAGTCACTATCCAGCATTGGAAGTTTTTGGTTCTATAACAAGGAATTTGATCACTGGGGTTCTACTAGCTTCCACACAAACTGCAATGGAGAAGAAGGACTTGTTTCTTCCTCCCAATCCATCATAAACCAATACTTCTGTTGTTTATAAAAATGAATTACCAGAAAAAATAAAATGAAAAAGCAACATGCAATATACATACCCCAATTTTTTTGCATAGACTTCCTTTATCATATTACTGTAAAAGTTTTCAAATGTTTATTTGTTAATTTCTATATCTATCACAGATCATGAATCAATATCTTCAAGATCTACACCAGTTGGAGGACAATACTTTGAGTAGCACCAGTTAAGAATATACTCAGGAAAAATATCACTTGCTATTAGTAATAATCAACTTGATGTTTTCATGAAGTTAGGTTGATATGTGGTAGTTTGAGACCCATCACCCAAAAACTCTGCATTGATTTTTAGGTAGATTTTAAACAATATATATCAAGAGCCACTACATGTTCACATTTTTTTTTTTTTACAAATGAGGTCTTGCTATGTTGCCCAGCTGGTATCAAATGCCCGAGTTCAAGCAATGCTCTCACCTCAGCCGCCAAAAGTACTGGGATCGCAGGTGTGAGTCACCACTAAATGTTTACTTTCTTGACCCAGTAATTATACTTCTAGGGATCTACCTTAAAGAAATATTACTTACACACAGATGGACCCAGTAATTAAATTTTTAGTTATCTACTTTAGAGAAATAGTATTACTCATGCTCAGAGGTGTTAATTGTAGGTTGGTTGAAAATAGCCAGACTGGAAGCAGTGCAGCATCCTCAAAGTGGGGGAAACGTGGATGTTACATGCACCTCAGGGAAGCTCATTCCTCTTTCATACCAGACTAGGTGAAGTTCTCCCATGAGTTCCCTCTCATTACTCACTTGTGTTTCCTCTGTAGCACTTACTATTATGATGAAACAAACATCTGTGTACTTATTTAATGTACTTCTAATACAAGGTCCTGTTTTGATTGTTTTCTCCAATATACCTCCAACACTTGTTATAGTTTCTGGCACATAGTAGCTGTTCAGCAAATGCTTATTCATTGAACAAACACATTATATATGGACAAATTCCAGTGATTTGGAAAAATTCTCATGACATAACAAGTGAAAAAAATAAGAATGCCAGATTGTATAAATAGAAAGAATAATTAAACTAGGAGTACTATTTTAAGCTGTTTTAGCAAGAACTTGTAGAATAATGTCAGGAACGCTACACCTTAGCATTAGCTGAGACTTGTACAAAAATATGAGAGTCAGCAATTCTAAGTCGGCTTTTTGAAGTTATTGTGGAAACAAACTAAAAAGCAAAGAACATTAATTGGGAAAGAGAAGAGAGAAAGCAAATGCCTGAGGATTGTGCTATTCAATAAGAAGCTTGGTATTCAACATAGAGAGGGTTTTGAACAATGCAAAGAGGGGATTTTGGTTCCAGATAGGCAGGGAGCCAGTGAGAGAGCCTAGTCACTTCGAGTGGCCTCAAGCATTCAGGCATGGGTGAGTTGGATTCCAAGGCCACAGGAATTTCAGAGTCACTGGCAGTCATCTTTGAGAGGTTACAGGAATCAGAAGAAAATAACAAAAGACTGAAGAGGGTGAGGCATTGTCTGATAAAGTGATATTTGCTTTTTGTTGCCAGGGAGGACAAAAGTAAAACCAATGGATTTCAGCTATAGGTAAACAGATATAAGCATTCAAATAAGGGGGAACTAACCAGCTAACTAGCACCTTTCAACACCTCACTATACTATGTTGTGTATCTCTGATGCTCTATAACCTTCTGATGGAGTGATGGAGGCAGAATGAGGGTGTTAATCCAGACAACCCAGCCATCCCTGCTAATTCAAGGAAGCGCTCTCCTTCTCCATGGCAGCCCAAGTCACAGTCAAAGTCTTGCTTCCAGGACCAGTGAGATTGAGTATTTCAGTATGTACACTATTTCAGTTTCATCACCAGACCCCAGGCAGCTTAAACAGCTGTAGATTTCTCATGAATGAAACAACACTAAGACTGTATCGTGGCTTGTGAATCAAAGTCCTCGGATGGTCATACTGGGAACAACCAGCAAATTTACCCTTTGCTCACCCCAACACTCGTCCAGCCCAAATCACTGTGATGCAGACTGGAACGCAGTCAAGTTTCACTTTCAATTATTCATTTTCACCTAGCTTATCTTCTCGTTTTACTAGTTATAAAGAATCAGTTAGCCAATTGTTTCTGGAATTGCATCGCTAATGGTCTGCAGAGATAGTATTGTGGTGTTTGCTGAGTTTACAAAGACCCAGGAAGGCTTGTCTCTCAAACTTCAAAGGACTTTACTCATTTAAAACACACCAAAAACCTTGGAGATAACATGCAACGTAGACTAAGACACCAGATAACTTGGAGATAAGATACATAATCTCAAAACCCATCATGGTAGCTGTGAAAATACTATCAGGATCATCATTTAACAATGCAATTTATTGTAGACATCAAAGCAGACATTTGGCAAACATTCTCTGTACTGATAAGAGCTTGGAATCCTGGTGAGAAAAGATGAGACAAGAGTCATGCAAGACAGATGACCAAGGAATAACTGGTATTGAGCTCTCATATCATACCAACATGATTCTCTTCTGCTCTTCAAAAACTATGAAAAATTACAGCCTACAAAGCCAGATAGGTCAAAGAGTAAAAGGTTGAATTTTGGAAAAAAAGAATCAAGTTATTCATATGCAACGCAAGTCTGCTTTTTACCCACTTTATCTGGTCCACATTCCAAGGCACTTTAAAAAGGTTAGTAAACAAACAATCACATCAGAAACCAAGCATATCTCACAGCAAGCACAGGCTGAGCTCTGAAGGTCCTCTTCCAACACCAAGATTCACTAAACATCTGTGATTCGCAGCATCTCTTCCACATTAATAAACCTCCAGTCTACGTCTAAACACACATGCCATAGGTGCTTGGAATGCAAAGATGAAAACACACCACCTCGACCTCCTAACACACATTCCCCTGGGGAGCTCCATACCATGTGCTTTTTTATAAACCAGCTATTTTGCCCTTTTGGAATCTCCATAAGGAATATTCGCTGCCCCGCCATTAGGTCCTTCATCCATTTATAGCAAGGTGCCACAAAGTGATCTAGAACCTAGGTACAAGCAGGGCATCTTATAAAGCAAGCACAGCTCAGTCATGATATTTAAGGATGGTGGATGTTCAGGAGGACAATTGTCAGGGTGAAAAGTGGGGGACATTTCCCTGACTCTGCTTCATCGTGAGCTGCAGATGGTACATGATAAGGTTCTCCAAGTGCGTTTATTGATGCATACAAAGTGAGGACCTAAAATCACATTGACTTGTAACTCTCCAAATCTACTTTTTATAAAAATACTTGGTTAATCCTAGCACCCATCCTGTCATTTTTTTTTCTAGTCATCATACACTTGATCTTAACTTTTCTCTTCCTTCTTCCTTCCTTCCTTCCTTCCTTTCTTCCTTCCTTCCTTTCCTTCTTTCTTTCTTTCCTTCTTTCTTCTATCTGAGTCAGTCGGTCTGTCACCCAGGCTACAGTGCAGTGGAACAATTACTGCTCACCATAGTCTCAACCACTTGGGTTCAGGCCACCCTTCCACCTCAGCCTCCAAAGTAACCAGCTCACCACAGTCACATGCCACCATACCCAGCTGATTATTTATTTATTGTAGAGAAAAGGTCTCACTATGTTGCCAAGTTTGGTTTTGAACTCTTGTGTTCAGGCAATCCTCTCACCTCGGCTTCCCAAAGTGCTGGGATTACAGGTGTGAGCCACCACACTCAGGGCAGATTTTTTTTTTTAATTGTCACTCTATGTTATCAGTTATTCTTATTATTGTGGAAACTTTAAATGTGGGCACCATTGCTTCTCTGTGAAGCTTCCAAAGGAGTTTGGTTAGTTCATTTTTGCAGTTTTTGTGGACAATTGCTTTCTTAAGTGGGGGAACATGATACATTGTCTGAATGCATCTTTTCACTCTAGGAAGAGGTGACTAAAGAGCCTTATTTAGCCCAGAGAGGTGAAGTAATTTGCTTCAGGTCACACAGCTTGTCAGAGGAGGATAGGGTCCTGAAAAGTCGGTTCTCCAGGCTACTTGTGCAGAATTTTTTCTATTTCTACTATATTTCTAGTGATTTTGTTTGTTTGTTTGTTTGGTTGGTTTTTTTTTTCTTTGAGTTGAAGTCTCACTCTGTCGCCCAGACTGGAGTGCAGTGGCAGCTCCCAGTCACCACAGCCTCGACCTGCTGGGCTCTGGCAATCCTTCCACCTCAGCCTTCCGAATAGCCAGAATTACAGGCACACGCTACCACACCCAGCTAATTTTTTGATTTTATTGTAGAGATGAGTTCTCGCCTGCCCAGGCGGGTCTCGAATCTGTGGGCTCAGGCAATCCACTCACCTCAGCCTCCCAAAGGCGCGGGATTACAGGCTGAGCCACTGAACCTGGCTTATTTCTAGTATTTTGTACTGTCTTAGTTATTAAGTTTAAATTGCATACTTATAGGGTTTATTTACAAATATTTTATAATTGAGGCATTCTGATGCTCCAGTTCTGATGTTTTTCTCATAAATTAGAATTAGCTAGGCTTTCAATTCATTTGAATTAATGCGCCCTCTGGAAATTGACTTTCCATATAAAACCAGCCCATTAGCCAGGCCCGGTGGCTCAGCCTGTAATCCCGCGCCTTTGGGAGGCTGAGGTGAGTGGATTGCCTGAGCCCACGGGTTCGAGACCCACCTGGGCAGCGAAACCTCATTTCTACAATAAATAATAATAAAAAATAAACTAGCTGGGCATGGTAGCACATGCCTGTAATTCCAGCTACTTGGAAGGCTGAGACGGAAGGATCACCGGAGCCCAGCAGGTTGAGGCTGCGGTGGCCGGGAGCGGCCACGGCACTCCAGTCTGGGTGACAGAGTGAGACTCCAACTCAAAAAAAAAAAAAAAAAACCAGCCCATTGATCACCTTGTTACTCTTTGGAGCAAAACCGAAAACTTGATGAACTCTCCTTCAGCAGACTGTTCCCCTCCCAGCCAGGAACTAGACCCTGCCACAAATTCTTGTGCAGCAAGACAGGTGGGATAAGCAGAGGCTCTGCTGGGCCAGGGAGAACAGGGTGGGCTTGAGCTTCAGAACAGAGTGGGCCTGCAGAGAGGGTGAGGTCCATGAGAGCAGGCAGGAGAGGGAGGGAGAGGAGGGACCCAGTGGGGAGGGGCAGAAGTAGCAGGTGCAGAGCAGAATCAGGAGTCAAATAAGAAAGAAAGTATGGGGCAAACTGATGAAACAAAGGCTGGCAAGGGGGCTGGAGTTAGGATTGGGGAGTGTGCCTGTCCTCCCAGGGCACATGACCCCAGGACCCTGGGAACCAAGAACCAGCAGGTCTGGACCTGAAGTCAGAGATCACATTTGTCTGTTCATCTTGTGCTTCAGTGTCCCACTCATGATGGGTCTTCCTATACTAAAGGAAGGAAAAGAGGGATGGAAAGGGTCCAGGAATCCAAGTCAGAGAGTTTGGTTATTGGTTATTTAGGGGCTAAGATCAATCAAAATTCTGGATAATAGCAAATGACACAGAACTGGGTCAAGAGTCCTAGTAAGTGGCACAGGATTCTCCCCAGAATTAAAAAATTGGGAGGTAAATTCATGACCAAAGGCAGGAAGGAGAAAGCAAGACAGAGAGATGGGTTGGGGGAGGACAGCGAATGAAGAATGATTTTTATTTTTACTAATTATCCATGGAGACATTTCTCTACCACCTGGGACATATCCCAAGACTCTGGATAAATATGCTTTTGGCTCTTGTTGTTATTAAAGGGTGTCACATGAATAGTAGGATTATCCCACTTTAGGCCAGACTCAGGCCTTATCTAGGAATGACTTATACAATCTACAAAGAAATATTCCCACAAATTATGAGCCAGGAAGAAATAAACATCCATCCAAATCTTCTCAAATCCAGTGCTTCCTAAGACTTTATGTGGATTCTGATGCAGGTAATGAACGGCTCCCCTCCTCGAATCCTGCAGGTGCAGCCCACCTACTGCCTGAAACTGACAGATAGATCAGGCCTAGATCCAAGACCTTCTTTTGAATTTTGATCCCCTGAACACTGACCCTGAGCTTCACCTTCCCCATCTTTGCATTGATCTGGAACTTAGAAGGAGACCTGACCTTGGCAATGAAGAGCTCAAATTCCTCTCACTCTCCCTCTCCCCACTCCTTTCCACACCAGGATTCTATGCTTTTTCCTCTCATTCCCAGACTTCTGCTTTTCTTCTAACTCTCCCATGGCCTAAGACTATTAATCCTGAGTTCAAATATTAACCAAAGTACTGGGATTACAGGCTGAACCACCAAGACCAGCCCTAAAGATTCTTAATGCTTCCTTTGCTTTTTTGCTTTTTTTGGAGGTGGTATTATATATGTGTGTGTGTGTTTGTGTGTGTGTGTAATATGTGTGTGTATATATATACATATAATATATATATTAAAGATGTGGGGTGCAATTCAGGATTAGGTATACAAGTGAACTTCATACAGGTAAAGTTTGGGACTCCCTTTGGTTCCCACTTTGCCTGGTTTGAGATCAGGTACCCTTATTGATGTTGTGCTGTGTCTATTTTGAGGTCTGAGCAGGTTGTAACTTGTCTATGTATTAGGCATGTGTGTGCCCATGCGTGTCCATCTGTGTATGTATGTATGCGTGCATTTGTGTATTTTTGTGTGAGATAGAGCTAACAGCTTACTTTACTCTGATTCTGATCCTTCAATTCCAAAGAGAATAATCATAATCATCTCAATCAAGGCATCTCAATCAATGCCTTCAGTTACTTTTGCAATATTTCCTGAAGTTTTCAAGCAAACTGTATATCCACTGTTATCTTAAAGAACTCTGAATCTTTAGACTATTATCATTCTCTATAAAAGTGGCTGCTGAGGTAAGTCTTCAACATAGCCTTCAGTATGGCCTCATTTCTCACTCTCTTCTGCCTGATATTAGCTTCATGCCTTCTCATTCCAGGCCGCAAGGCTTCTTCCCCCTACCTCATCCTAACCTGTCCTTCCTCCCATAGTCCCAGAATATGTGGAGTCATTCCCTGCCCTACTCAAGGCCAAGGTCCTTCTTGATGGTTTGAGTCCATCTCATATCATTTGATCTCCTCATGGGCCCTATTCCACTAATTACCTATTGTGGACACGATATCTGTAAATTTCTGCCTTCATTAGCTTTTTCCTCTCCATTTATAAGTTTCTTCAGTTCTCATCAATTTTTTTTTAAGAGGGGGTCTTGCTCTGTCACTCAGGCTGGAGTGCAGTAGTGCAATTATAATTCACCATAACCTTGAACTCCTGGGCTCAAATCATCCTCCCCTTTCAGCCTCCTGAGTAGCTGGGACTAAAGGCATGCACCACCATGTCTGACTAATTTTTTTATTTTTATTTTTAGAGACAGTGTTGCCCAGGATGAAGTGCAGTGGTGCAATCATAGCTCACTGCAACCTTGAACTCCTGGCCTCATGTGATCCTCCCACCTCAGCCTCTCAAAGCACTGGGATTACAAGAATGAGCCATTGTACTAGGCCTCAGTTCTCACTCTTCTTCAATAACTGCCTGTTGACTTTATGTAGTCATCCAGCTATTGCTTTCTCTCTCTTGTTCTCTCTCCAGCTTCTTGGATGATTGAACTGTACTCACTGTCTCCACTCTCTCAACTCACATTCATTTCTTCCAAAGAGCAACCTGACTTCTATCCATCAAACCACTGAAAGGTCTTCTGCTAAAGTCACGGATGATGAGGCATGGTCTTTGCTTCTCATGGTACTGGACATCTGTCTTGCCTTTGATCCTGATGACCACTCATGTCTTGAGATCCCTTCTACTCACTCACCTTCCAAGACCCCGTGTTCAGTATTTCCTTCTTCTGTTCTCTGACTGTTCCTTCTCAGCCATCTTGGAAGGTTCTTCTTTTTCTGTATGTTTCTTAAACACTGAAGTTTCCAGTGTTCCATTTTCCAGAGTTTTATTCTAGACCCACTTCCCTTTTCACACTAAAATCTCTTCCTGAGTGATTTAATATGTTTTCATGGACCTAACCGACCCCTGTTTATGCTGATGGCCCCTAAATGCACTCTTTTGAAGTCAAGTCCTCCCATTTCAAGCTATAGACTCACATTCCAAGTGCCTGCTGATATCGTGACCCAGATGTCCACAGGAATTTTAGCATCCACATGGACCAAATCAAATTCATCTCCCCAACCTCCCAAATGTATACCATCATGTATTCCTCATGTTAGTTAGAGTAGTTGGAGTACAATCACTAGAGTGACCATCCCTATCTGGGCAGGTCTAAAGGTCTTCTCAGGATATGGGACTCTCAGTCTTAAAACTGTGGCAATCCAAGAAAATAGGGATGGTCCCTGTAACTACCACCTACCCATCATTGGGTCTAGAATCTTGGAGTCATCATTGACCCTGCCCCCTTCATCCTCTTCTTCCATCTTCACATCCTGCCTATTTAACTTCCTGGATAGTTACTAGGTTCCCGTTTCCTCTCCACCCCTGGCTCATCCCCTTCCCATCTCTTGCCAGCTTCTCTGCCCTAGCTCCCTGAATATTCTCTCCACTACCAGTTTTCTCCTTTTTCAGAGGAAGCCTTCACCCAGCTGCGGAACTGATAATTTTAAAACACAAATCTCATGCTGTCTCTTCCTAGATTAAAACATTTAATGGGCTCCCCATTTCCTCGGGATAAACTCCTAACAAATTAATATGACAAAGTCCTGCATGGTTATCTTAGTTCATCTTATGTTGCTATAAAGGGATAACTGAAGCTGGGTAATTTGCAAAGAAAAGAGGTTTATTTGTCTCGTGGTTCTGTGGACTGTACAGGAAGAATAACACCAGCATATGCTTCTGGTGAGGATCTCAGGAAGCTTCCAATTGTGGTAGAAGGAAAAGGGGAGGCAGGATCACACGGCAAGAGAGGAAGAGGTGGGAGGTGCCAGGCTCGTTTAAACAACCAACTCTCACGTGAACTCATAGAATGAGAAGTCACTCATTATCAAGGTGAGGGTACCAACCCCTTCCTGAGGGATCTGCCCTCATAATCCAAACATCTCCCACTAGGCTTCATCTCTAACACTGGAATCAAATTTCAACATGAGATTTGGAGGAACAAATATTCATGCTATATCAGTGGTCCACCCAACCCCAGCCTCACCCATGTCCCTCACTGAGCTTCATGTAGGTGTCTATACAGGCCAGACAGTGCTTCTCCTCAGCTCTTGCCGTGACCTTGTCTTGGCAGGTCTTTCTCTCTCTATCCCATTTACCTTCTTCACCTGGTTCACTGCTCAAGGCTCGACTCAGGTTCAAGACTCAACTCCTCCAGTGTCATTGCCTCCTGAAAGCCTTCCATGATCTGCACACTCTATGGGTGGGCAATCTATCACTCAGACCACTCTCCACCATGCCCTTAAGTGATGATCTCTTTATAGGTTAGTCTTTCTTCCCCCCTGGACTGTGAACTTCTTAGGGGCACACATAATGTTCTCCTTACCTCTGTGTCCATGGCATCTAGCATGGTGTCTGGCAAGAGACAGACCTCAGCAAACATTTTTGGGACTTATATCTAACTGAGGTGTGAGCTGGTAGCCAGCAGGTAAAATCCAGCACTCAGTTATGGTTTGTTTGGCCCACATGATGGGTCTTTGTTTTTTATATATCAATGTTTAAAAATCAGAGCTCATAGTAGACCTCATGGTAGAAAATTCTAGAATCTCTTGAGAAGTCTAAATATCTGGAAACATTAGGTGCATATTTTGTGTGGTAGCTGGCCTCATTAGAGGACATGTGCCCACTGCCTTCACAGTTCACTTGGCACCTACATTTTTCCCTGGAAGGAGCTTTTACTCCAGAGGCAAGTTTCTCATGTCTGCTTTGCTCAGAGATGCTTGGTGGGATCTTTTGGTTGGGCTTAATTTGGAGAGGCTGGCAGACCCTGTCCAAGCAGGCAGGCATTTGCTTGTCCTTAAATAGTGAAGAAATGACTCAGAGACCAACTTGGTTGTCCTACAATGTTAGGGTGGGCAAGAAACTCACCCTAGCCAAAGAAATTCTGCGCCGGCTTTGTGTCTAGATTTCTATCTAATATCTTAATCTTTTTACTGTTATTTCCTAACTCAATTGTGGAAACTTTATCTCGACATTTGTTTCATACCCTTTCCCTAAGGAGTGGTAAGAAAGGATGGTAGTGATATTATCATGTTCAAACTAGCACTTTGATCATTGTCATCTCATTTTATTCTTACCTCACCTCTGTGACAAGAAATCACAGGGTCTTAGCATGAGAGATTTCATTTTAAAAGAATATTGAATTTTCACCACAGGTAGGATTGTTTTCACACAAAACAGACAACAGTCACATGCACAAAGACATCTCAAGGGCATTTTACAACTTAACTATTAACAGCTTTATGAATTTTAGTGGCTCAGAAGAAGTTTGTTTTTCACCACAGGCCCAGATAGAAATCGCTGCCATCAGGAATAGCTGAGATCCCCAGCAGAGATAAAGCAGCAGATTTCTAGGTAGAGGAAATCAGAATATGACTACTGGTGCTGCCATCTGTTCCTCTACGCTGACCTGAGAGCCAGGGGCTCCCACAGGACCTGGGGAACCATCCAGCTGTGGGTTTGTTTCCCTTGGATTGAATTCGATCAATGTCCCTGACTTCCAGGCTCTGACCGTCATCCTATAATGTTCAGCCCTTTCAAATATTGCTGCTATATACTTCTTGATGCATTTTCTTAATATTAATAATAATAAAGTTAATTCAAATGAATTGGGAGACTCTGACGACACTGTTTGGGATCACTTGGACCACCACTTGATGTGCTTCATTCAGGATTTCAGATCAGGGACTGCACAGCCTCGTTCCATTTCAGATGGCCTTATTGGGATAGTGGGCCAGCTCTTTCTTTGTGGCTTTGGAACTGTTCTATAGCAGAAGAAGAGGCAGATGAACCTGATAATCATATAAACTGTGGTGGAAAAATTCACTGTGCACTGAGATGCCTCTTTCATTGGGTGGTATCTCAAAATCAGCAGCAGACACCACACGCTCTTTTGTTGAACTGCCCTGAAGACTGATTGCCATGTTTCTCCCCAAGAACCTCTCACTGAAGAATGGCTCGATGCTAGACACTGCATGCCAAATGGAAAGAATCACCTTTTCCACCATCCCTTTTCCCCTTGACAAAAACACTCTGGGAAACCCTCTGTGAAGTCATGCATACCTTTTCTGGACTGTGACCCTGCCTGTGCATGACTGTGACCAACAGCACCTGGGTATGGCAAATGAGGGGCACACATTTGTTTGGTAGCAAAACCAGAGATGAATCTTTGTTTTATTGAAACATAAGAGAAAGGCTGCATGACTAACAACAGAATCAGGCATTTCAAGGGCAGCCTGCACTGTTTGCCTACTCTTGTCCTATTCACACGGTGCCTAGGATGAGGTACTGCAACTAGTCTGAACAAGCCTTTTGAGATTTCTTAAACTCCTTTTTCTTGGTGGTGACCTTTCTTCATGTATTTTGAAGTGAGATCAAATGTCAAGATTTTACCTGCATCAACCTGGGTGAGGTAGTCCAATTCAAAAGTGGCTTTATCCTCAGTTTCTAGCTTAGCAGTATGTCTCATTTCCTGCCCCAATTTTTACTGCACAAGTAGGATGACATTTGTGAGTTTTGTTTGAAAAAGAGAGAGCATGGCTTGGCTATGGTCATTAAGCATAACTGCCCCATGATTTTGCCTGGGTTTACCTACCCTTTAGCTACAGACCAAGAAGTACAAGCCAACCGGTTCCATATGCCATTACTATAACCGTGTAACTTCTTTCCTTGTCAGTGGGTAACCAGTTTGTACTTCAGCATGTATTTCTACCTTGGATTACAGAGGAAGATCGGCCTAACAATTGTCTCTCAGGAATGTTAACCACTATTTGGAAGGCTGAGGCAGAAGGATTGCCTAAGCCCAGTAGGTTGAGGTTGCAGTGGCAGTGGGGGTGCCACTGCACTTCAGCCTGGGTGACAGGGTGAGACTCCAACTCAAAAAAAATGCCAACCAATTCATTTCAGTAAACACTTATTGATCACTGGCTGTGTACCAGACACTAAGCCAATATGATATAAATGTAGTCCCTCACTTTGTGCAGCTCACAGATTTTAGGTGTGGAATTAGACACACCCACACCTAAGCATAGATTTGTGGACTGAAACATGGAGGCAAATAAGTTATTCAGAATGAAATCCAGAAATACACAGCAATGGAGATTAGTTTCAGTAGACACTTATTGATCACTGGCTGTGTACCAGTCTGTCATCAATCTTCAAGTCTGTCTCTACTCTCCCTTCATTCATAAGACAATTTTCCCTAAAGACGGAAAGAAGAGGTATGAATACGGGGAAAATCATCCCAGTCAGTCCTATGGTCTCTTCTCCTACCACTGCCCCAACTCAAAGCTCTGAAGCTTATGTGGATCATGTGTGTGGGTTTTTTTTTCCCCCAGAAAAATGTATAATTCTTAAAACCAGCTGTCTTTCACAATTCTGAGCACAGTGCTAGGCATACAATTGATTTCTGCAAGACAGTGCAGAGTTAAGGATGGGCTCTTCAGCCAGTCAACCTGAGCCTGAATCTTTCTGTTTGTTTTTTTGAGTCGGAGTCTCACTGTCATCCAGGCTGAAGTGCAGTGGCACACTCACAGCCATCGCAGCCTTCATCTGCTGGGCTCAGGTGATCCTTCTACTTAAACCTTCCAAGTAGCTGGAATTACAGGTGTGTGCCACCACACCCACTAATTTTATTTTTATTTATTAATTAATGTATTTATTTATTTTAGAGACAAGGTCTCACTAAGTTGCCCAGGCTGGTCTTGAACCTGTGGGCTCTGGCAATCCTCTTCCTCCACCTCCCAAAGTGCTGGGATTACAGTGTGAGCCACCATGCCCAGCTGTGCCTGAATCTTAACTTCATCCCTTCTCCACTCTATGCTGGTGGGTAAGTCCCAAATCTTTCAATGCCATAGCCTCCTTATTTGTAAAATGGAGATAGTGATGTTACCTACACATAGGGCTACTGTAAGGATGAAATGAGATAATACTGACAAATATCCTGGTATGTAGGACTTGCTAGTAATAAGAATAATTGAATACATAGTTATTTAATTAATTAGGAGTAAATGCAAAATCACAACATGGGACAGTCTTGTGCTAGGCACGTACTTTTTCACATCAATACAGAACACATATAGAGCCTTCTTTCTACAAGCTGCTAAGGGTACAAAGATGAATAGTACCTGGGACATGATGTTACTTGGGAAAATATTTTTTCCTCACATTTTCCCTATTATATTTGATAGTATAAGGCGTCTCTAATAAGGTGGTAGATGGTATCAAAAACTCTAAGCAAGTCCCTCAGTCCTTTTGGGTTTCAGTTTCCTCAACAGCAAAGCCAGATGGTTTGGCTACTTGATCTTGCTCTAACATTGTATGACTTTATTATTATTTTTTTCACCTTTAAATTTTTAAATTTAAAATTGTGGGGTACAGTTCAGAGTTAGGTATACAAATATTCATTATGCAGGTACCCTTGTTGATAAGATGTGTCCCCATTCCCCAGGCATTTTCCCACTATTGCCAATCTACCTCCCCACTGCCCCACACCCCCGCTGTCTCCCACTACTGTCAATCCTTTTCTCATATTATTATGACAGTTGTTCAAGGTCCACTTATAAGTGAGAATATGTGATACTCAGTTCTTTGCTTCTGTGAAAGATCACTCAGTATTATAGACTCTAAGTGCATTCAGGTTGCTGCGAAGTTCATGATTTTGTTCTTCTTTATGGCTGTGTAGTATTCCACTGTGTATATGTGCCACATTTTTTTATCCAGTCCTCTTTGGATGGGCATCACAGTTGGTTCCATGTTCTTGCTATTGTTAACAATGCTGCGATAAACATACTTGTGCAGGTATCTTTTTTATAGAGTGATTTGAGTACTTCTGGATATATTCCCAGTATGGGAATTGCGGGATCATATGTAAGGCCAATTTTAGAACTTTTACGAATCGCCACACTGTTTTCCACAGAGGCTGTATTAGTTTACGCCCCCACCAACAGTGTAGAAGTGTTCCTTTTTGGCTACATCCTATCAAGTATCTCTTGTTTTTGAGTTATTGATGATGGCCATTCTGACTGGAGTTAGGTGGTATCTCAGTGTAGTTTTAATTTGCATTTCTTTGATGACTAATGAAACTGAACATTTTTCATGTATCTGTTGGCTGCTCGTATGTCTTCTTTTGAGAATTGTCTATTCATATCTTTTGCTCACTTTGTAATGAGGCTGTTTTTTTTGCTTTCAGCATGTTTGAGTTCCTTGTAGATCCTAGATGATAGGCCTTTATCAGACATAGAGTTGGCAAATATTTTTTCCCAGTCTGTGGGCTGTCTCCCTGCTCTCTTGGTGGTTTCCTGGCTTTGCAGAAACTTGTCAATTTGATAAGGTCCCACTTGTCTATCTTATCTCTTATGGATTGGCACTTTGGGTTTTGACCAGGAATGGATTGCCAGTTCCAATTTCCATAAGACTGTCTCCTGCATTTTCTAATGTTCTTATAGTTTGAGGTTTTACATTTAGGTCTCTGATCCACTTAGAGTTGTTTTTTGTGTATGGGGATAGGTAGGGGTTCTGTTTCATCTTCTGCATGTGGTCAGGCAGTTTTTCCAGCACCACTGACTGAATAGGTTCTCTCCCCAGCGTTGGTGGTGGAGGCTTTGTTGAAGATGAGTTGGTTAAGGAGTGGAGGTTTTGCTTCTGGAATCTCAATTATATTTCACTGGTCTATATGCCTCTTCTCGTACCAATACCAGGCTGTTTTGATTATTGTAGCTTTATAATAAAGTATAATGTCTGGGAGTGTGATACCTCCTGCTTTGTTTTGTTGTTTTTTTTTTTTTTTTTGCTGAGGATTATTTTGATTATTAGTGGTTGTTTGTGTTTCCATATGAATTCCTGTATCACTTTTTCCAGGACTGAGAGAAATATTGCTGGTAATTTGATGGGTATTGGGTTAAATCTGTAAATTGCCTTAGGTATATTGGACATCTTAACAAAGTTGATTCTTCCAATCCATGAGCATGGAATATTTTTCCACTTGTTTGTGTCATCTTTGATTTCTTAGAGTAGTGTTTTGTAGTTTTTATTGTAAAAGTCTTTCACATCTCTGGTTGGGAAGATGCCAAGGTATTTCATTTGTCTGTGGCTATTTTGAAGGGTATTGTGCTCTTTATTTGGGTTTCTGCTGGCTTATTATTGGTGTATAGAAATGCGACTTTTTTCCACATTTGTTTTATGCCCTGAAACTTTGCCAAAGCCCTTTATTAGCCCTTTATTAGCAAGGAGGTTTTTGACAGACTCTCTTGGATTTTCAAGGTATAGAATCATGTCATCTGCAAAGAGGGATAACTTGATTTCCTCTTTTCCTATTTGGCTACCCCTGATTGCCTTCTCTTCTCTGATTCCTCTAGCTAGAACTTCCAAAACTATGTTGAATAGGAGGGGTGACAGTGGGCACCCTTGCCTTGTTCCAGTTTTCAGGGGAAATGGTTCCAATTACTGTCTGTTTAGCTGTATGCTGGCTGTGGGTTTCTTGTAGATGGCTCTAACTATTTTGAGGTATGCTTCATCTATGCCTAGATGTTTGAGGGTTTTTATTACAAAGTGGTGCTGGATTTTATCAAAAGTTTTGCTGCATCTAATAGTATAATCACATAGGTTTTGTTTTTACATTTCTTGGTGTATTTAATTACGTTTATGGTATTATGAATGTTGAACCAGTCTTGCTTCCCTGGGATGAAGCCTACTTGACCGTAGTGGATGATTTTTGAGATTAGTTGTTGAATCCAGTTTGCTAGGATCTTGTTGAGAATTTTAACATCTATGTTAATCAGGGATATTGGCTTTTAGTTCTTTTTCTTTGTTTGATCTTTACCTGACTCGAGTATCAATGTGAGTTTAGCTTCATAAGGGTTTGAATCTCTGGGAAAGATTTTAATTATACTTCACTGATGAAGTTTAGCTTATCTGGGTAGGTTATTCATTGTTAAAATTGTTTATCTTTGAGAACTTTGAAGATTGGGTTCCAAGCTCTCCTAACCTGAAGTGTTTCTGTAGATAAATCTGCTGCTATTCTAATTGATCTTCCCCAGTAGGTAGTCTGATCTTTTTCTCTTGCTGCCTTTAGGATTTTTTCTTTTATACCTACTTTGTTTAGGCAAATTACTATGTGCCTAGGAGTTGGTCTTCTCATTTGTTGTCTTGCAGGGGTTCTCTGAATCTCTTGTGTTTGAATGATCACATCACTGATAAGATGAGGGAAGTTTTCTCGAATAATTTCATAGAACGTTTGTTCCAGGGTGGTCCCTGTCTCTCTTTCTGCCTCAGCAAGTCCAATTACTCTTAGGTTCAGTCTCTTGAAGTAATCGCTCATCTCTTGAAGGTTTTGTTCTGTCTTTTTAAGCTTCTTTTCTGTTTTTGACAGTTTGGGTTAGTTCAAGCTCTGAGATTCTTTCTTCTGCTTGGCTAATTCTGCTTTCCATGCTTATCATTTTGCTATTTATTTCATTCACAGTATTCTTTACTGCTATTATCTCAGTTATCAGCTCCTTCCTATCTTACTCTTGTCTCTCCTCAATTCTTTTTACTCTCTGTATTAATGTTTTGATATCTGGGTTTGTAGTTTTTGTAGTTTGAGACCAGTCATTCTGGGGGTTCTTCATTGTTTGCATTCCTAAGTCTGTTTTCTCGGTGGCTGACCTCCCAGGGTCTTGGTGTTACCCATATTCTTTTTTTGGTTTTTCTTCATTTGTGTAGATTTTCTTCCCTCCACCTTTCCCCCCCTCTTCTTTAATTCTGTTGTTTAGCAATGGCAGGGTTGCTTTTACTTCTGTCTGTTCAATCTCCTATTCTTCCTTATGTGGACCCTCTGTCTTTGTTCAATTCTGAAGCTGGACTGTGGGTGGGGGGCTGTACTTTGTGCAGTTTTGAGATTTAATTGAGGGAGGAGCTGTGATTCAAAATCTATCTGCAGATACCAGTATCCACCGACAGGTGTATTTTCACCCTGGAACCCACTTTCCAGTGCCTTACAATCTGCCTATGCAGTGGGGGTATAGGTTTTCTCCCTGGAAGCAAAATGAGGCAAGAAAAAGGAAAATAATGGAAGATGGAAGGAGTGGGGCAAGAGGAAGTTGGAGAGAGAGAGAAGAATAAGTGGGAAACAGACAGACGTACCAACTAACAAATGAAAAGAGACACAAATACAGAAAAGCACTAAAAAATACACTAAAACATACAGATAATCATACAAACACAGTCTAACAAAAACCTGTCTATTGATGTACTCGTTCCATACACAAACTGGAAGTCTGTAGTGTAAAAGAAGAAAAAAATTAGTAAAATAACAGAAACAATGCAAGTACAAAAGCAATTTCAAAAACAGAAAGATAAATAAAAACTAAAACAAAAAAACAAGCAAAAATGAGCAAAGCAAACAGCCAAAAAATAAAAATAAAAAAACTCACTCTGAAGTCATTCCTATAAGTCCAAAGTCCTTTCAGGTATGATCTCTAACACCTCCCCTCTGCTCTCAGCACAGGCAGGTGGGGTTGCTCACAGCTGTGGTCAGACCTCTGGCCTACTTTGGAAGGAGGGTGGGTCAGATCTGGACTCAACCTGCTTGCTGCCCGTCAGGTGCCTCTCAGATCTTCCCTGTGTCTGATTCTGCATGGGGGAGGGGCTTCTGTCTCTCTGGTTTGATGAGAGTACCTTAGGTCCCAAGGTGGAGGCTGGGGGGAGCTGGGTGGGGCATTGCAGATCTCTGCCTGGTCCTGGGACAGAGAAAATGACTGCAGTTGACATCTCCTCACCAAGTATGGGTCTCCTCTCCAGCTCTCCCCAACCTCCCTCTCCACTGGTCAGATCCGGGGGCCCAGCTGATCTGCTACAATGGGTGATGGTGTGGGCCAGGTACCAGGCCATGAGAATCAGCTGGATTTAGCAGACTCTTCTCAGGAGCCCCGAGCAGCATATGATCCTGCATGTGATCTTGCACACATGTGCTCTTGTCTCAGGGTGGTGGGACTTGCAGTTACCCTCAAGGGGGTGACCCAGGTGCATAAGACTAAGTCTTCCCTCATATGGGCTTTCACCCTCCCACCAGCGCACGCCTACTCACACAGGGTCTTTATGGACAATTGCCTCTGCAGAGACTCTCACAGTTCAACGTGTTCAGTCACCATCTTAATCTCTATTGGACTTTATTATTATGGGGACTTGGTTTTGTAAAACCTCACACTTCTGTTCCAGCAGTTTTTCTTCTCGTGGACTAGGGAAGCTTGTGGAGACTCATTTTTGAGGTCACAAAACAGAATGGACCCACAACTCTCAACATAGACCCGACCACAAGGTAGAGGGAAAAGCATTATTTTTAGATCTGGGGAACTGGCCTGGAACTCGTCAGGAGGCTGGTGTGCCTCAGGTCTCTGTGGGAGCTCCAGCTGCAGCCCACACACAGACCAGCACAGAGTGAAGAGAAGCTTTTAAGCAGGACCTACAGAAGGAACCAGTCAGCCATTTGCTGTCTTAGGCAATAGTTCAGCTTTTCTCATCAGGGAGCAAACCTATGCTGAGATTCAGTGAGACTTTGATGGTCAGTTAGATGGCCAAAGACCCTCATTTTCTTCCTGGGTCCATTGAACAAATGGAAAAATAAACACATGCCTATAATCCCAGCACTTTGGGAGCCTGAGATGAGAGGATTGCCTAAGCCCATGGGTTCAAAACCAGCCTGGACAACTTAGTGAGACACCATCTCCACAATTTAAAAAATCAAAAATTTAGCCAGGTGTGGTGGTGCATGCCTGTAGTTCCAGCTACTTGGAAGGCTGAGGCAGAAGGATCACCTGAGCGCAGCAGGTAGAGACTGCAGTGACTGCGAGTGTGCCACTGCACTCCAGCCTGAGTGACAGAGTGAGAGACTTCAACTCAAAAAAAAAAAAAAAAGCTGGGCTTGGTGGCTCAGCATGTAATCCCGCGCCTTTGGGAGGCTGAGGTGAGTGGATTGCCTGAGCCCGCGGGTTCGAGACCTGCCTGGGCAGCGAGACCTCATCTCTACAATAAATCAAAAAATCAGCCGGGCGTGGTAGCGCATGCCTGTGATTCCGGCTACTGGGAAGGCTGAGGCGGAAGGATCGCCGGAGCCCCTCAGGTCGAGGCTGCAGTGGCCGGGAGCGGCCACTGCACTCCAGTCTGGGTGACAGAGTGAGATCCAACTCAAAAAAAAAAAAGAAAAAGAAAAAAGGAAAAAGAAAAATAAACAGTTGACCAAAATCAAGTCATTTTCAGGCTCTTGAGCATGTCAGTGGTCATTATATTATCTTTGAATAAGTTTTCAAGCACAGTGCTTTAGGATGGGGAAGCACTTAAAAAGAGCTGCATCAGTGTGGGCCAGTTGGGAACCAGCCCAGACGTGGGTTCTCCTGACATTGACAGACCACTGGGAGCTCTCAAGCACATTGATGCTTTTACACCCCTGTAGCTGCACAGGGGTTGCTTGCTAAAGCAATTTAGAAAACCCATTTGGAAATCTGAAGAATAAATCTCCAAAGGAGTAGGGCTCAGTCACTGCTTGCTGGAGCCAAGAAGGAGCTTGCTCTCAACCTCATCTGTGCCTTCACCATGCGAGACCGACAGTGCCTTCAAGGCGCTTCACTAGGATAGGTCAAGTGTCCAAATTACCTTGCTCTCTCCCACATGTCTTCAGTCTCACAAGTGTTGGATGGCATTTTACTAAATAATTGACCATACATATTGAAAGGAGGTACCTAGAGAAACCTAGAATAGGCCAGGTTTGGTGGCTCGGTGGCTCAGCCTGTAATCCCAGCTCTTTGGGAGGCCGAAGTGAGGGGATTACCTGAGCCCAGGGGTTCGAGACTCACCCAGGGAACTTGGCGAGACCTCATCTCTACAATAAAAATAAAAAAAAATTAGCCGGGCATGGTAGCGCATGCCTGTGGTTCCAGCTACTTGGAAGACTGAGGCGGAAGGATCGCCTGAGTCCTGCAGGTCACTGAGGTGGCGTGAGCATGCCATTACACTCCAGCCTGGGCGACTCCAACTCATAAAAAAAAGAAACCTAGAATAAACTTACTTTAGCATAGTCTCTTTGCCTCAGCATAACCATTTTTGCTTAGACTTTACCCCTGACAAGCTTTGAATCTGGAACAGGTTAGACAAATAAGATAAATTTCCAATAGGCAGATTTTAGGAAGCGTTCAGGCATTTTACTGCATGCAGGCCAAGTGGCAGCCTGTCCTACCCCCTCTGGCAAATCTCCATCAGATGCAAGATCAGGACAGAGCCATAGAAATGATAATAGAACATCCTTTTGTCAAGGAGTTTGTGGATTGCAAACATCAGACAAGTCTCTTGCAAGAAAAAACAATCGGGGTTCAAATCCCCAAGTTAACCTAATCAGTCCTTCCTGACTGACCTACTTGACATAGAAAGGACTCCACCATGGCAGCAATCATGTGACTAACCTACCCATCTGTCTGCAGTCCATCACCTGACATCAGTACCTGCACTTACCTGCCCCTTCGTGGTGACGTGGCGTAGACCACCACTCAGTCACCTTAATGACCTTCCCCCATCAAAGGGAAGGATGAAAGAACTCAATCACAAATCCATTTGCCTACTGCCTAGACTCTGGTGTGGTCATGTGAATGTCACGCCAGACACCCCAACACCCCCACACACCCAGTGGGCCTGACCTAACATTCTGGAGGCCCTGCTGGGAGTGTGCCCTAACACATATTGTGAACAATTGAATTGCTGCAGAGTGTCCAGGGCAAACAGGAGAGGGAAAACTGAATTGAAGCTTAACACCAATTTCATATCATGGCAACCATGTACAAACAACTCTTGATGTCTTCATAGGCCAGAGCACAGCTTCCTTTCTCAGACTCAAGTTCACCTCCAGAGGTGAGGCTCAGGAACTCATCTCATAATCTGATGGCCACAAAATCATCATTATACCTCCTGCCAGTGGGGTCAGCACTCACCAGGAAAAAATCTTTCTGTTAGACAAAAGCTCACAACTCGAAGGGGGTAATCCATTCTCCCCACCCACACCCCCAAAATGCATAGCATTTTCTCCATGAAAAGGGATCATCTTTGTTACTTCTCTGTTGGTAAAAAAATAAGCCTGGTTCTGACATTCCTGGTAAATGCTGAGGAAATACTTTCCCATTTACATTATTTTATTTTATTTATTTTATTTTATTTGTCAGTGTCCCTCTGTGTCATCTAGGTTGGAGTGAAATAGCAGGGTCACAGTTTACCAAAGCCATGACCTCCTGGGCTCAGGTGATCCTCCCATCTCAATCTCCAGAGTAGCTGGAATGATAGGCGTAAACCCACACCCAGCTAATTTTTTTGACTTTTTTTGTAGAGACAAGGTCTCGCTTTTTTGCCCAAGCTGATCTTGAACTCCTGGCCCCAAGCAATTCTCCTGACTTAGCCTCCCAAAGTGCTATGACTACAAGCATGAACCACCACACCCAGCCCCCTATTTTAAAGGGCAAACTGCTTTAAAAGGACTCAGAAGATGGGGACAGAGGCTGTAGTGAGGCAGACCTTTAGAGAGAAGGCTGTAACAAGAAGACCAATACCTAGTACTGAAAGCCACATGGACATTCAGTCGAGTCAGGCCCAGTGACACTTGCATAAAGAGTGCATGCTGGTGGTGGTACAACCTTCAGTTTCTTGAAGAACTGGTTTTTTTAATGTTCATTCATATTTGGAGGCAAGAGTCTGTGCAGGTTTTGGCAACCATAAGCTTTGCCATATGCTGAGAGAGAGAAAGCAAGGATTGGATTACACACTGCCTAATCTTCTGGTGTAGCGCAGCTGAGTAACAACCATTTTGACACTCAGCGAATATAAATAGAAAGATTGCGGGATCAGAAATCAGAAATCTATATATCCTGGACTTTTTTCCAAATTCTCCTTGCTTGTATGTGCTGTTTTCCTTACAGCCTTGTCTATGAGAAAACAACATCAGAGAAAGAAGAGCCTCTGCTCAAACCGTTGAATATCTTTGATGCGTTAGACTGTGAAAGCCTGGTTGAAAGATAGAGAACAAACATTTTATTTCCTATAAGCATGTGTGTGTCCTGGGCCATGGGTAGGGAGAAAGAGGAGTGGTTCATGGTAATGGAGAGGAGATTGAATTCCTACAGGGCTGTTCTCATTCTGGTACCTTCATGACCTCAAGTATGGGGAAGCCAGAGTCATGCTGTGACTTCTACACCAGGAATTCAAGCTCAGAGAGCATCAGAGCATGAGGTCAGACACCACTGAATTCTATTTTGTGCTCTATGGCTTCTTGACAAATTGATGCATCACTTTATTGGATTTTTTGCTGTTCTTCTAAGGCAAATCATAAGGCTTCAACATATTTTATACAAAAACAGTTATACTAAAGAGGTCTGACATATAGTTACCCTGAAGGAGGCTGCCCCAGAGGAGGAAGAAGTGACCAGCAATGTCCTGTTACAAGCCATAGAAGTTAGGTGACCTGGGAGAGTCAACATGTCAAATATGTCAGCAAACATTTCCTAAGCGATCACTAGAATAGTAGTATACATATAAAAGGTATGGTTCCTGACCTGAGGAGGTGGCAATACTTCAACAATCAGAAGACAGGAAAACTAGGGGTGAAGCAAGGCAAAGACTCTCTAAAAGTTTGCCAGAGTAAGCTCAGAGACAGAAAACTCACAAGGCCATTTAGTCTCAAGATTAGCCTTCCCTCCGAGGTCTAATTTAATTATCACAATAACCGAGCAATTACTAAAATTATTGTCTCTCAAGGTATAGAATTTAAAACCGTTGATAGGGCTCTGAAAAAAAGAGAGTAGGTGTGTGTGTGTGTGTGGGTGTGTGCGTGTGTGTGTGGGTGTGTGCGTGTGTGTGTGGGTGTGTGTGTGTGTTTGTGTGCATGTGTAGAGAGAGGGAGAGAGAGAGAGCGAGAGAGGCTGAGAACAAGAGAAACTGAGAGAGAAAAAGGGAAAGAGACAGAGAGAGGCAGAGTCAGAGAGACAGAATGAAAGGAAAGAACAGACAGAAAGCAAAGGAGGGAAGAGAGAGAGAAAGGAGAGGGAGGAAAGGTTAGGAGAAAGGACAAGAGAGAGCAGAGGAGGGGAGAAACACACCTAGGGCAGAAGGGATTCTTCTCCTTACATCCCCCACTCCACACTAGAAACTACTAAGCACTTTCTACTCCTATCAGAATTGTTCAAGTCACCACTATCCACACATTCTTTCTAGATATCTAAATGGGCCGGTTCAGTGGCTCAACCTGTAATCCCAGCACTTTGGGAGGCTGAGGTGAATGGATTGCCTGAGCCTGCAGGTCTGATACCAGCCCAGGCAACTTGGCCAGACCTCATCTCTACAATAAATAAAAAATTAGCCGGGTGTGGTAGTGCATGCCTGTAGTTCTGGCTACTTGGAAGGCTGATGAGAATTGTCAGAGCCCCAGTTGGCAGAGGTGGCTATGACTGTGCCACTGCATTCCGATCTGGGTGGCAGAGTGAGACTCCAGTTCAAAAACATATATATCTAAATGTATGGGAAACATGTAGTGTGTTTCACAGAACAAGCTAAATAAAAACAGTCCTTCCAGCATGACTGTTGGCATTACCTAGGGTTGCCTGATGGTAGGAAGTTTTGAGCACACACAGAAGTAGAGGCTAAGAAGTCT
>JAPVLO010002628.1:0-31511 GCA_027257055.1 Cephalopachus bancanus
ACAGATTCTCTTGAGTTTTCAAGGTACACAATCATATCATCTGCAAAGAGAGATAACTTGACTTCCTTTTTTCCTATTTGGATACCCCTGATTGCCTTCTCTTCTCTGATTGCTCGAGCCAGGACTTCCAATACTATTTTGAACAGGAGGGGTGAGAGTGGGCATCCTTGTCTTGTTCCAGTTTTCAGGGGAAATGGTTCCAATTTTTGTCCATTTAGGAGTATGCTGGCTGTGGGTTTCTCGTAGGTGGCTTTTACTATTTTGAGGTATGTTCCCCGTATGCCTAGATGTTCGAGGGTTTTCATCAAGAAGGGGTGCTGGATTTTATCAAAAGCTTTTTCTGCATCGAATGATATAATCATGTGGTTTTTGTTTTGATATCTTGATGTATTTAATTACATTTTTGGTTTTACAAATGTTGAACCAGCCTTGCATCCCAGGAATGAAGCCTACTTGGTCATGATGGATCATTTTTGAGATGTGTTGCTGAATCCCGTTTGCTAGGATCTTGTTGAGAATTTTAGCATCTATGTTCATCAAAGATATTGGCCTGTAGTTCTCTTTCTTTGTTGGATCTTTACCTGACTTGGGTATCAATGTGATGTTGGCTTCCTAAAATGATTTGGGGAGAGTTCAGTTCCATCTTTTTCAATTGCCTGGAATACCTTCAGAAGGATTGGTATCAGCTCGTCATTAAATGTCTTGTATAATTCTGCTGGAAAACCATCTGAACCAGGGCTTTTTTTTTTTGTAGGTAGTTTTTTTTATTATGTAGTCAATTTCCTTGATTGTTATTGGTCTATTTAGGGTCTCAATTTCTTCTTGTTCCAACCCAAATAGGTTGTGTGATGTCAGAAAGTCCTCTATTTCCTTAAGGTTTTCAAGTTTGTTTCCATACAAGTGTACGTAGTAGTCTCTAATGATCTTTTGTATTTCTTCAGGGTCAGATGTGACTTAATCTCTTGTGTTTCTGATTGTGCTTATTTGGGTTTTTTCTCTTTTTTTCTTGGTCAGTCTAGCTAGGGGACCATCAATCTTGTTTATCCTTTCGAAGAACCAGCTTTTTGTTTCATTGATTTTTTTTGTTTTTTTTTGTTTTTTTTTGTCTTCTATGTCCTGGATTTAGGCTTTTATTTTGGTGATCTGGATTCTTCTGCTGAAATTAGGGTTTTTGTGGTCTTGCTTTTCCAGCTTCCTTAGGTGGCTTGTTAGTCTGTTAATTTGTGTTCCTTCCATTTTCCTCATGTGTGTTTGTCGGGTTATAAATTCCTCTCTTACTACACCTTTAAGGTGTCCCAGAGATTTTGTTAAGATGTTTCTTCCTTTTCATTTGTTTCCAGGTATCTTTTGGTCTCTGTTTTTATTTCATCTTTGACCCAGGAGTTGTTTCACATCATGCTGTTTAGTGTCCATTTCTTTGTGGGTTTTGGGGGGACCTTGTTGTTATCTCTCAGCTTTTTATTCAGGTTAATGACAGGAAGTCTTTTCTTCCCTGCAGTTTGCACAGATGGTGGCTGTGTGTCTTTTCAGTTTTCTGTCTCTTTGGCCTGGTCCCTGTATCTTTTTGAGTTCTCTTTGCAAGTTTCTCTTGTACTTGTGGTTATGGAAATGCAACATAAACCCTACTGGATGAGAAGATGCACTTTATGTCTGGACCTGAGGCTCTGAGCAGATCCCACAGGGGACAGTAGGAACACCTGGACCCTTCCACAGGCCTCTCTGCCCCATGCCAGATGGGATCAGTCAAGGTTTCCATCCATAATATGGAGACTGCTGCATGACACATTGTCCCTGTGGGAGCTACTAAAGGGAGCAGTGAGAGACAGCAAGGAAGGTGTGAACCAGAGTATTTGATCTTTACACATTAGGTTTCCCCCTCCAACTTTGTTTGAAATAAGGATTCTACATTAAATACACACACACAATTATAAAATCACAACATCAGGACAACCCGCAATACTCCCATCATCTGTGCATGGAGACAGGGCCACATTGACAAGAAAAAAACAGATTTTATTGGAGTTTAAGAAACCTTTGCCCCCTAAAGCTTTGCTGGAAAAAAATCACTGACATGAGGCAGGTTGATTACCAGGAGAAAATGTATACAACATAGCTAAAGTGTGCAAGCAGGAGACTTCAGGAAGAAAATCGGACTTCCCCAGCCAGGTACAGAAGTGTGTGCACCATCCTGAAGTCCAGGAAGAATGTGGGCTCAGAGTATTACCAGCAGCAGGAGTTAGTGGCAAGACAGGTGATGGTAGGGCAAGAGGAGGGTGCCTTTCCAGCACAGATGGCCTTGTCATGTGGATGAAACCTCCCAAGCAGCAATACTAGGAGAGCACAGGTGGAAATGTTTCTATTCAGACTCTGCTAATCCCTCTGAGATCAGGGAAGGGTCTAGAGGGGCAAGGCCTGGCTGCAGCCATGTTGATTCCCCACAGAGGCCGAGTTTCCCACAACAGATGGCCCTGCACAGCCATTTCAAAATATGACAAAAATGTTTACTTTGGGGTAAGGTATTTTGCTTTCCTCTAGCCCTTTGCAAGGTGCCTGTCTCCTATGAGTCTGGAAACATCTTGGACTGACCCATCATGTAGGCATAATCACTGTCTACACTGCATGCTGCATCTCTGCACAGCAAGGGTCAGAAGCCCTCGAGGTCCAGAGCAGAAGGTGGCCTTTCCAGGGTCAGAGTTGAAACCTCCCAGCCTCTACCTGCCCTCTGAGTCGGTCACCATCAGAGGACTGCGCACATGTACCTGGGTGGCTTCCATAGCATTGGTGGATGGGTGAAGCAGAATCCCACATCTTACTCCATGGAATGGAGAGGAATGGGATACTTTGGAATGAAATAGAATGGAATGGATTGGAGAGGAATGGGAGGCAAAGAAATGTAATGGAGAGGAATGGAAGGGGATGAAATGGAATGGAGAGGAATGGAGTAGAATGAAATGGAATGGAATGCAGAGAAATGGACAGGAATCAAATTGAATGGAAAGGTATTCAGAGGCATAGAATGGGATGGAACAGATAGGAGGGGAAGTGAATGGAATGGAATTTTAAGGAATGGATTGGAATTGAATGGAGATGAATGGAATGGAATGGAATGGAGTGGAATTGTTAGCATGGATTGGAATGGAATCGAATGGAATGGAATGGAGAGAAAAGGAATGGAGAGTAATGGAATAGAATGGAATGGAATGGAGGGGAATGGAATGGAAAGGAATGGAGGGGATTGGGATGGAGTCGGATGGTATGGTGAGGAATGGGATGGAATGAAGTGAAAAAAATGAAATGAAATGGAATGGAATGGAACAGAGAGAAATGGAGTGGCATGGAATGGGATGGTATGGAAAGGAATGGAGAGGAAAGAAATAGAATAGAATGGAATGGAAGGAATGACATAGAATGAAATGGAATGGTGAGGAATGGAATGGAATAGAATTGATTTGAATGGAGACGAATGGAATGGAATGCAGAGGAATGCGAAGGAATGGAATGGAATGGAGAGGAGTGGAATGGAATGGAGGGAAATGGAAAGGAATGTAATGGATGTAGATGAATGGAATTGAATGGATAGGAATGGAGAGGAATGGAATTGAATGTAATGGAATGGAGAGGGATGGAATGGAATGGAATGGAAATGAAAGGATTGGAGAAAAATGTATTGAAGAGGAATGGAGAGGAATGGTCAAATGTTATGTAATGTATTGGACTGGAAAAGAAAGGAATGCAATGGAGAGGAATGGCGTGGAATGGAATAAACTGAATGGAAAGGAATGTAATGGTATGGAATGGAATGAAATGGCATGGAATGTAAAGGACTGAAATGGAATGTAGAGAAATGGAATCGAATGGAGAGGAATGGAATGGAGAATAATTGCATGCAATGGCAAGAAAAGGAGAGGGAAGCAAGGAAATGCAATGGAATGGGGAAGAATGGAACAGAATGCAGTGGAATGGAGGGGAAGGGAATTAAATGGAACGGACTCCAAAGGAATGGAATGTAATGAAGAGGGATGAAATGGACTAGAGTAGAATGAAATGAAGTGGAATGGTGCGAATGGAATGGAATTCTATGGACAGGAATAAAGAGGAAAACAATGGAATGTTAAGGAATGGAATAGAATGGAGAGGAAGGGAATGGAATAGAATGGAAAGTAAAGGAATGGTATGGAAAGACATGTAATGGAGATATATGGAATAGAGTGGAATGAAATGGAATGGAATGGAATGGAGAGGCATGTAATGGAAAGTATGGAATGGAATATAATGGTATGGAGAGGAATGGAATGGAGATGAATGGATTAAAATGGAATGGAGCAGCATGGAATGGAGAGCAAAGGATCAGAAAGAAATGGAATGGAATGGAATGGAATGGAAGGAATGATATAGAATGGAACGGTTTTGAGAAGAATGGAATGGAATAGAATGGAATGGAGAAGAATGGAATAGATTGGAGAGGAATGGAAGGGACTGGAATGGAATGAAATGGAGGGGACAGGAATGGAATGGAATGAAATGGGATTGAATAGAATGGAATGGAATGGAGAGGAAGGAAGGGAATGGAATGGAATGGAGAGGAATGTAATTGAATGAAATGCAATCAGGAGAAATGGAATGGTAGGCAGTGGAATGGACATGAATTGAATTGAATGGAATGGAATCGAGAGGGATGGAATGGGATGGAATAGAGAGGAGAGAAATGGAATGAAATGGAATTTAAATAAATGAAATGGAATTGAATGGAGAGGAATGGAATGGAATGGAGTTGAATGGATAACAATGGAATGGAAAGGAATCGAATCGAAAGGAATGGAGAGGAATGCAATGGAGAGTAATGGAATGGAATGACATGAAATGAAGAGGAATGGAATGGAATGGAATGGAGGGGAATGGAATAGAATTGAGTGAGATTGTATGTATTGAATGTAATGTAATTGAAAGAAGTGGAATGGAAATGAATGCAATGGAATGCAATGGAGAGGAACTAAATGGAATTGAATGGGATGGTATGGACAGGAATGGAGATGAATGAAGTAGAATGGAATGGAATGGAATGGAATGGTGAGGAATGACATGAATGGAATGGAATGCAATGGCATGCAAAGGAAACAGATGGAGAGGAATGAAATGGAATGGAATGGAATGAGAAGAATGTCATAGAATGGAATGGAAAGGAGAGGAATGGAATTGAATTGAATGGATTTGAATGGAGATGAATGGAATGGAATGGAGAGGAAAGGAAAGAAATGGAATGGAACAGAATGAAAGGAGTGGAGAGGAGTGGAAAGGAATGAAATGGAATGAAGAGGAATGGAAAGGAATGGATAGGAAAGGAGAGAAATGGAGTTGAATGGAATGGAATGGAGAGGGATGGAATGGAATGGAAATGAACGCATTGGAGAGGAATGGAGACGAATGGATAGGAATGGACACAAAAGTTATATAAAGAAATGGACTGGAAAAGAAAGGAAATCAAGAGAGAGGAAAACCGTAGAATGGAAAGGAGTTGAAAGGAAAGGAATGGAATGGTATGGAATGTAATGGCATGACTAGGTATGGAATGGAATGGAATGGAGAGAAATGGAATGGTATCGAATGGAAAAGAATAGAAGGGAGAGGAATGGAGTGGAGAAGAATTGAATGGAATGGAATGTGGAGGAAAGGAAGGAAATGTAATGTAATGGGGTGGAATGGAATGGAATGGAATGGAGAGGAATAGAGAGGAATGGAATGGAACGAAATGAAAGGTTATGGAATGGAATGGAGAGGGAAGAATTGTAATAGAATACAGTGCAATGCAATGGAAAATAGTGTAATGGAATACAATGCTATGGAGAGGAAGAGAGAGGAAAGGATTGGAATGGAATGGAATGCAATGAGAGGAATGGAATGGAATGTAGAGCAATAGAATGTAATGTAAAAGAATGCATAGAAGGAATGGATAGGAATGGAATGGAATGGAAAGGAATGGAAAAGATTGGAGAGGCATGTGATGAAGAGAAATGGAATGCATTGGAATGTAACAGAGAGGAATGGAAAGGAATGGAGAGAAATGGAAAGTAATGGAATGGAATGGAGAGGAATGGAATGGAAAGGAGAGGAATGGAGATGCATGGAAAGGAATAGAATGGAAAGGAATGGAATAACATGGAATGGAATAGAGAGAGATAGAATGGAATGGAATGGGATTGAACACCATGCAGAGGTATTGAATATAATGGAATGGAATGGAATGGTATGGAATGGAGAGGAATGGAATGGAATAGAATGGAATGGAATGGAATGGAATGCAGGGGAATGGAATGGAAAGGAAAAGAGAGGCATGGTGAGGAAAGTAATAAAATTGAATTGATAAGAATACAATGGTATTGAATGATATGGTGAGGAATGGAATGGAATGGACTGGAGATGAATGGAATGGAATGCAATGGAGTCAAATGTAGAGGAATGGAAAGGAATGGACAGAAAATTATGTAATGTAAAGGACAGAAATGGAAAGCTACGGAATGGAATGGAATGGAGAGGAATGTCATGGAAGGGAATGGAATTGGTAGGAATGGAATTGAATGGAATGTAAGGGAATGTAGAGGAATTGAAAGATTGTAATGGAATGGATTGGAATGGAATGGAATGGAGAGGAATGTCATGGAAGGGAATGGAATTGGTAGGAATGGAATTGAATGGAATGTAAGGGAATGTAGAGGAATTGAAAGATTGTAATGGAATGGATTGGAATGGAATGGAATGGAATGTTAAGGATTGGAATGGAATGGAATTATGTGGAAGAGAATGGACTAGAATGGAGAGGAATGGTATGGAATGGAATGACATGGCAGGAATGGAATGGAATGGCATGGAATGGATGAGAATGGAGAGCAGTGGAATAGAATGGAGAGATATAGAGTGTAATGTAAAGGAATGGAATGGATTGGAATGGAATGGAATGGAATGGAGAAGAATGAAATGGAATGAACTAGAATGGAGAGGAATGGTATGCAATGGAATGGAATGGAGAGGAATGGATTGGAATGGAATGGTACAGAATAGAAGGGAATGAGAGGAATGGAATGGAATGGAGTGGAATGGAAGGTAGAGGAATGAAATGAATGGAATCTACTGCAAAGGAATGGAGTGGAATGGATTGGAGAGAAATGGAAAGCAATGGAAGGGAATGGAAAGGAAAGGAATGGAATGGAATAAAGAGGAATGGAATGGAGTGGAATAGTATAGAACGTAGTGGGGAGGAATAAAATGAAATGGATTGAAGGGAATGGAATCAAAAGAAGAGGGATGGAATGGAATAGAATGGAATTGAATGCAGTTGGATGGAAATGAATGGAATGGAATGGAATGGAGAGGAAGGACATTTAATGGAATGGAATTGAGAGCAATAGAATGGAATGGATTTAATATGAATAGAGAGGATTTGAATCGAATGGACCGATTGGAAAGGAAAGACAGGAGACGAATGGAATGGAATGGAAAGAGAGGAATGGAATGGAATGAAATGGAATCGAGAAGAACGGAAGTTGTTGGAATGGAATGGAATGGATTGGAGTGGAATGGAATGGAATAGAGGGAATGGATAAGAATGGAATGGAATGGAAAGGAATGTAGATCAATGGATTGGAATGGAATAGAACAGAGTAGAGTAGAATAAACTAGAATGGAATTGAATGGAATGGAACGCAAAGAACATGGATGGAATGGAATAAAATGGAATGGAATGCTGTAGAATGGAGAAGAATGGAATTTAATGGAAAGGAATGCTATGGAGAGGATGGAACGCAAGGGAATGGAATTGAATGGTAAGGAATGGAATGGAATTCATAGGAATGTAGAGAGAAGAAAAGGAATGCAATGGAATGGAATGGAAAGAGATGAGATGGAATGAAATGGAAAGGAATGGAATGGAATAAAACAGAGCCAAGAAGAATGGAATGGAACGGAATGGAGTGGAATGGAGAGGGATTTAATGGAATAGAATGGAATGGAATGGAATGCTATGGGGAGGAATGGAATGGAGGGGAATGGAATGGATGGACTGGAATGGAATGGAGAAAATGGAGAGAAAAGTATTGGATAGGAAGTGATTGGAATGGAAAGAATGGAATGGAATGGAAAGGAGATGAATGGATTAGAGAGTAATGGAGATGAATGGATAGGAATGGAGATGAATGGACTGGAATGTTATGCAATGTAATGGATTTGAAAGGAAACGAATGGAATGGAGAGCAGTGGCATGGAAAGGAACGCACACGAATGGAAAGGAATGGTATGGTATGGAAAGGAATGGTATGGTATGGAAAGGAATTGAATGGAATGGAATGAAGAGGATTGGAATTGAGAGGAATGGAAGGGAATTGATTGAAATGGGGAGGAAAGGAATGGAATGGAGAGGAATGGAGAGCAATGGAATGGATAGGAATGGAATGGAATGGAAGGCAGTGGAGAGGAATGGAAAGGAATGGAGCAGGAAAGAATGGAATACAGTAGAATGGAAAGCAAAGGATTGGATTGGATTGGAATGCAATGCTATGGATATTAACAGAGAGTATAGGAATGGAAAGGAATGGAATGCAATGCTTGGAATGGAATGGAATTGAGAGGAATGAAATTGAGTGAAATGGACTGGAATGGAATGGAAACGAGAGGATGGAAAACAATGGAATGGTATGGAATGGAATGGAAAGAATGATATAGAATGGATTGGAATGGAGAGAATTGGAATGGAATAGAAAGGAATGGAAAAGAGATGAAAGGAATGGAATGGAGAGGAATGGAATGGACAAGAATAAAATCGAATGGAGAGGGATGGAAATGAATAGAATAGAATGGAATGGAAAAGAGTGGTATGGAATGGAGAGGAATGGGGAGGAATGGATCGAACAGGAATGCAATAGAATAGAGAGGAATGGAAAGGAGTGGAGAGGAATGGATTGGAATGGAATGGAATGGAGAGGAAAGGAATTGAATGGAATGGAAGGGATTGGAATGGAATGGAGAGGAGCGGAATGGAGTGGAATGGAATGGAATGGATCAAATGGAATGGAATGGAGAGAAGTGGAATATAATGTAATAGAATGGAGAATAGTGGAATAGAATGGAGAGGAATGGAGAAGAATGGAACCGACAAGAATGGATTAGAAAGTAGAGGGATGGAAAGGAATAGAATGGAGTGGAATGGAGGCGAATGGAATGGATTGGAGAGGAATGGCACGGACTAATGGAATGGAATGGAGTAGAGAGGAGTGGATTGGAATGGAATGGAATAGAATGGAGAGGAATAGAATGAATGGAATGGAATGAAATGGGATGGAATGAAATGGAATGGAATGGAGAGGCATGTAAAGGAGAGAATGGAATGGAAAGTAATGGAATGGAGAAGAATGGAACAGAATGGAATGGAACGGAAAGAAATGAAATGGAATGGAACGGAAGGAATGATATAGATTCGAACGATGAAAGGATGAAATGGAATAGAATGGAATGGAGACTAATGGAAGAGAATGGAGGATAATGGAGAGGAATGGAACGGACTGGAATGGGACAGAATGGAGAAGACTGGAAAGGAACGGAATGGAATGAAATGGAATAGAATGGAATGAGATGGAGAGGAACGGAATGGAGAGAAATGGGAGGCAATGGAACGTAATGGAGAGGAATGAAAGTGAATGGAATGGAATGGAGAGGAATGGAACAGAGTGAAATGGAATGGAGAGAAATTGAATGGAATGCAAACGAATGGATAGGAAGGGAATTGAATGGAAGGGAATGCAGAGGAATGGAATGGGAAGGAACACAGAGCAGAGAAAGGGGATTGAATTGAATTTTAATGAATGGAATAGAATTTAATGGAGATGAAGTGAATGGAATGGAATGGAATGGAATAGAATGGATTGGAATGGATAGCAGTGGAATGGAATAAAATCGAATTGAATGGAATGGAGAGGAATGCAAAGAATAGTAATAGAATGGAATGGAATGGAATGAAGGGGAATGGAATGGAATGGAGTGGGATGGTATGCAGAAGAATGGAATGGAATGAAATGCAATGGAATGGAATGGAGAGGAATGAACTGGAATGGAATGGGATGGTATGGAAAGGAATTGAGTGGAAAGGGATAGAATGGAATGGAATGGAAGGCAATGGAATGGAATGGAGAGGAAATGAAATAGAATGGCATGGAATGGAAGGTATGACATAGAATGAAATGGAATGGAGAGGAATGGAGTTTAATAGAATGGATTTGAATGGATATGAATGGATTGGAATGGAGAGGAATGGCAAGGAATGGAACGGAATGGAGAGGAGTGGAATGGAGTGGAATGGAAAAGAGAGTAATGGAAGGAAAGGGTA
Source organism: Cephalopachus bancanus (assembly GCA_027257055.1). Lineage (NCBI taxonomy): Eukaryota > Metazoa > Chordata > Mammalia > Primates > Tarsiidae > Cephalopachus > Cephalopachus bancanus. The sequence goes on from JAPVLO010002628.1 coordinate 10,367, forward strand.
TCAAATGGAGAGTAATGGAAAGGAATGAAATGGAAGGTAGATGAATGGAATGGAATGGATAGGAATGGAAAGGAATGGAATTGAAAGTAAAGAAATGGAGAGAGATGGAATGGAAATGAACGGATCGAAGAGGAATGGAGAAGAATGGATTGGAGAGGAATAGAGACGACTGGACACAAATGTTATGTTATGCAATGGACAGGAATGGAAAAGAATGCAATGGAGAGGGATGGTTTTGAATGGATTGGAGTTGAATGGAAAGGAATGGAATGGTATGGAATGGAATGGCATGGCATGGAAAGGAATGGAATGTTGAGGAATGAAAGAGAATGGAACGGAGAGTGTTGGAATGGAGAATAATTGAAGGAATGGAAACGGAAGGAGAGGATTGGAAGGAAATGCAGTGATATGGGGAGGAATGGAATGGGATGGAGTGGAATGGATTGGAACGGAATCTAAAGGAATGGAATAGAATGGAGAGGGAAGGAATGGAATGCAATAGACAGGAATAGAAAGAAAGGTTTGGAAAGGATTGGAATGGAAGGGAATGAAAATGAATGGAGAAGAATGGAATGGAATGACATGGAATGTTATGGAATAATGGAATGGAAGGGCATGGAATGGAAAGGAATAGAATAGAGTGAAATGGAATAGAATGGAGAGGCATTTAATGGAAAGAATGGATTGGAATATTATGGAATGGAGTGGAATGGAGTGGAATGGAATGGAGAAAATTGGAGAGGAGTGGAATGGAATGGAATGGAGTGCAATGGAATGGAATGGAGTAGAATGGAACAGAATGGAGTGGAATGGAATGGAATGGAGTGGCATGGAATGGAATGGAATGGAGAGGAATGGAAAGGAATTAAATAGAACGTAGATGAATTGAATGGAATGGATAGGAATGGAAAGGAATGGAATTGAAAGTAAAGAAATGGAGATGGATGGAATGGAATGGAAATGAACGGATTGGAGAGGAATGGAGAAGAATGGATTGGAGAGGAATGGAGATGAATGGACACAAATGTTATGTTATGTAACGAACAGGAATGGAAAGGAATGCAATGGAGAGGAATGGTGTGGAATGGATTGGAGTTGAATGAAAAGGAATGAAAGGGTATGGAATGGAATGTTGAGGAATGGGATAGAATGGAATGGAGAGTGTTGGAATGGAGAATAATTGCATGGAATGGAGACGGAAGAAGAGGAAAGGAAGGAAATGTAATGGTAAGGGGAGGAATGGAATGGAATGGAGTGGAATGGAGAGGAATGGATTGGAACGAAATCTAAAGGAATGGAATGGAATGGAGAGGGAAGGAATGGAATGCAATAGACAGGAGTAGAAAGAAAGGTTTGGAAAGGATTGGAATGGAAGGGAATGGAATGGAATGGAAGGGCATGGAATGGTATATAACGTAATGGAAGGGAATGGAATGGAAAGGCATGGAATGGAAAGCAATGGAATAGAGTGAAATGGAATAGAATGGAGAGGCATGTAATGGAAATAATGGATTGAAATATTATGGAATGGAGGGGAATGGAATGGAAAGGAATGGAATGGAATGGAATGGAATGGAATGAAATGGAATGGAGAGGAATGGAACAGAAAGGAATGGCATGCAAAGTAATAGAATGCAATATAATGGAGAATAATAGAATGGAATGGAGAGGAATGGAATGGAAGGAATGATATAGAATGCAGCGGTATTGAGAGGAAAGGAATGGAATAGAACGGAATGGAGATGAATGGAATAGAATGGAGAGGAATGGAGAGGAATGGAAATGACTGGAATGGAATGGAATGGCGAGGACTGCAATGGAGTGGAATGAAATGGCATGGAATATAATGAAATGAAATGGAGAGGAATGGAACAGAGAGGAATGGAAGGCAATGAAATGGAATGGAATGGAATGTAAGGGAATGCAACGGAATTGAGAGGAATGGAATTGAATGAAATGGAATGGACAGAAATGAAATGGAATGCAGAGGAATGATGAGAATGGAATTGAATGGAATGTAATGGAGAGGGATGGAATAGAGAGGAGAGGAAGGAATGGAATGGAATGGAATGGAGTGGAATTGAATGGAGAGAAGGGAATGGAATGGAATGGGGAAGAATGGATAGCAATGAAATGGAATGGAATGAGCAGAAAGGAAGGGAATAGAATGAAATGGGGTGGAATTGAATGGAATGGAGAGGAATGGAATGGAACGGAAAGGAATGGTATGGAATGGAATGGAGAGGGAATGATTGGAATAGAATGCAATGGAATGCAATGGAAAGGAAAAGGAGTGTAATGGAATGCAATGCTATGGAGAGGAATAGAGTGGAAAGGAATGGAATGGAAAGGAATGGAATGCAATGGAGGAATGCAATGGAGAGTTATAGAATGTAATGTAAAAGAATGGAATGGAATGGAATGGAGAGGATTTGAATGGAATGGAATGGAAATGAATCGAAAGGAATGGAGAGGCATGTAATGAAAATGAATGGAATGAATTGGAATGGAATGGAGAGGAATGGAATGGAGAGGAATGGAATGGAATGGGTAGAAATGGATAAATCGAAAGCAATGGAATTGACTGGAGAGGAATGGAATGGAATGGAATGGAATTGAGAGAAAAAGAATAGAAGGGAGAAGCATGGAAAGTAATGGAATTGAATTGACTGGAATACAATGGAATGGAATGAAACGGTGAGGAAAGGAATGGAATGGAGATGAATGAAAAGGAGGGGAATGGAGTTGAATGTTGAGGAATGGACAGGGAATCATGTAATGTAATGGACTAGAATGGAAAGTTATGAAATGGAATGGAATGGAATGAAAAGTAATAGCTTGGAATGGAATGGAATTGGGAGGAATGGAATGCAGTTGAAATCAAGGGAATGTAGAAGAATGGAAAGAAGGTAATGGAATGGATTGGAATGGAATATAATGGAATGGATAGTAGTGGAATGGAAGGTAATAGAATGGAAAGGATTTTACTAGAACGGAGAGGAATGGTATGGAATGGAATAGAATTAAATGGCATAGAATGGAAGGGAATGAAGAGGAATGGAATGGTAGGAGGGGAATAGAATGGAATGGAATCGGAAGGAATGGAATGGAGAGGAAAGGAAAGGAGAGAATGGAAAGGAATGGAATGGAATGGTATGGAATGGAATAAAGAGGAATTGACGGAAATGGAATGGAATAGAGTGGAGGGGAATGGAGAGGAATGGAAAGGAAAGGAATGGAATGTAGCTGGATGGTTTGGAATGGAAGGGAATAGAATAGAACGGAGTGGGGAGGAATAAAATGGAATGGAATTGAAGGGAATGGAAGGGAATAGAATTGAATGGAATGCCATGGAATGGAAATGAAAGGAATGGAATGGAATGGAATGGAGAAAAGGGCATGGAATGGAATGGAATTGAGAGGAATAGAATGGAATGGAATTGATATGAATGGATAGCAATTTAATGTAGCGGATGGACTGGGTTGGAATGGACAGGAGACGAAGGAAATGGAATGGAATGGAGAGGAATAGGATGGAACAGAATCGAGAGGAATGTAAGGGAATGTGAGAGAATGGAATGGATTGAAGTGGAATGGAATGGAATAGAAAGAATGGATAGGAAAATATGGAATGAAATGCAATGTAGAGGGATGATTGGAATGAAATAGAAAGGAGTAGAGAGGAATAAAATGGAATGGAATTGAATGGAATGAAACTCAATGTAGAGGGGTGAAATGGAATTTAATGGAATGGAATACTGTAGAATGAGAATATGGAATGTAATGGAAAGTAATGCTATGGAGAAGAATGGATCGCAGGGGAATGGAGTGGAATGGAATGAAATGCAATGGAAAAGACAGGAATGCAATAAAATTCATAGGAATGGAAAGTAAAGAAATGGATGGGAAAGCAAAGGAATGGAGAGGGATGGAATGGAATGGAATGGAACATAGTCGAGATGAGTGCAATGGGATGGAATGGAACGGAATGGAGTGGAATGGAGAGGAAATGAATGGAATAGAAAGGAATGCAATGGAATGGGATGGAATCGAAGGGAATGGAGAGGAATGGAGAGGAAAGTAATGGATTGGAATTGATTAGAATGAAATGGAGTGGAATGGAGAAAAATGTAATGGAATGGAACGGAGATGAATGGATTTGAGAGGAATGGAGACAATGGACAGGAATGGAGACGATTGGAAAGGAATGCTATGTAATGTAATGTATTGGAATGGAAAGGAATGGAATGGAGAGGAATGGCATGGAATGAACTGGATGTGAATGGAAAGGAATGGAATGATATGGAATGGAATAGAATGGAGAGGATTGGAAGGGAATTGAATAAAATGGGGAGGAAAGGAATGGAAAGGAGAGGAATGGAGAGTAATGGAATGGAACAGAAAGAAATGGAATGGAATGGAAGGGTGAAGAGAGGAATGGAATGGAATGGAACGGAATTGAATGCAATGGAATGGAATGGAGAGAGAAGGAATGGAGTAGAATACAATGGAATGCTTAATGATGGAGTGGAATGGAATGCTATGGAGAGTAATGGAGAGCATAGGAATGGAATGCAATGGTTTGAAAGGAACACAATGGAAAGGAGAGGAATGGATGGAATAGAGAGTTACAGATTTGAATACAGTGAAATGTAATGGAAAGGAATGGAATGGAGAGGAATGAAATTTATTGGAATGGAATGGAAACTAGAGGAACGGAATAGAATGGAATTGAATGGAATGGTATGGAATGGAATGATATGGAAAGATTGATATAGAATGGAATGGAATGGAGAATAATGGAATGGAATAGAATGGAATGGAACAGAGACGAATGGAATGGAATGGAGAGGAATAGAACGGAGAAGAATGGAATGGAATAGAATGGAATGGAAGAGAGACGAAAGGAATGGAATGAAAGGAATACAGAGGAATTGAACGGACCAAAATGAAATGGAATGGAGAGGGATGGAAAGAAATAGAATGAAATGGAAAGGATAGGAATGGAGAGGAATGGGACCGTCTGGGATGGAATGGATGGAATGGAGAGAGATGGAATGGAATAGAATGGAGAGAGAAATGGATTAGAATGGAATGTATGGAGTGGAATGTAATGGAGAGGAGTGGAATGGAGTGGAGTGGAATAGAATGGAGAGTAATGGAATGAACTGGAGAGGAATGGAGAGGAAAGAAACAGACAGGAATGGTATGGAAAGGAGAGGGATGGGAAGAAATAGAATGGAATAGAATGGAGGCAAAATGAATGGAATGTAGAGAAATGAAGAGGAATGGAACGGACGGGAATGAAAAGGAATGGAGAGAGATGGAATGGAGTTGAAAGGAATGGATTGGAATGGAATGAAATGCAATGGAGTGGAATAGAATGGAATGAAATGAAATGGAAGGGAGAGAAGTGGAATGGATAGGTATGGAAAGGAATTGAATGGAATGAAATGGAATGAAGAGGAATGGAATGGAATGCAGAGGAATGGAGAGGAATTGAATTGAATGGAATGGAATGGAGTGGGATCAAATGGAATGGAACAGAGTGGAGAGCAATGGAAGGCAATGGAATGGAATGGAATGGAAGAATGGGATGGGATGGTATTGAGAGGAATTGAATGCAGTGGAATGGAATGCGATGTGGTGCACTGGATTGCAGGGGAATGGAATGGATTGGAATGGAGAGGAAACGAGATGAGAGGATTGGAATGGAGCAGAATGGTGTGGAATGGTATGGGATGAATTTCAGAGGAATGGAATGGAACGGAATGGAGATGAATGTAATGCAGAAAATGAAGACGAATGGAGTGGAAAGGAGAGGAATGTTATGTAATATCATGTAATGGAAGGAAATGGAATGGAAAGGAATGGCATGGAAATGACTGGATGGGAGAGGAAAGGCATGGAATGGACTGGAATGGAGAGAAATGGTATAAAATGTAATGGAATGGATGTAAATGGAGAGGAATGGAATCGAATGGAAACTAAAGGAATGTATTGGATTGGAATTTTATGGAATGGAGGGGAATGCAATGGAATGGAATGATGAACTGTAATGGAGAGGAATGGAAATGGAATGGAATGGAATGGAATGGAATCAATAGGAATGCATAGGTATGGAATGGAATATAATGCAATGCAATGCAATGTAATTGGGAGAAATGGAATGGAGAGAAGTGGAATAGAGAAATGGAATAGAAGGAATGAAATGGAGAGGCATGGAAGGGAATGGAATGGAATGGAGTGGAATAGAATGGAAAGAAATGGAATGGAATAGAATGTAAAATAATGCAGTGGGATGGAGAGGAATGGGATGACATGCTATGGAGAGGAATGGAACACAGTGGAATGGAGTAGAATGGAATGGAATGGCGAGTATACGAGAGGAATAGATTAGAATGCAGTGGAGAGCAATGGAATGGAATGGGATGGAGATGAATTGAATGTAGAGGAATTGAGACAAACGGAGAGGAATGAAGAGGAATGATCAGAAATGTAATGTATTGAAAGGGAAGAATAGGAAGGAATGGAATAGAATGGAATCGACAGGAATGGCATGAAATGGAATGAAATGGAAAGGAATGGAAAGGAATGGAATAAAATGGAAGGGAATTGAGAGGAATGGAAAGGAATGAAGAGGGATGGAATGGAATAAAATGAAATGGAAAGGAATTGACAGGAACGGAATGGAATTGAATGGAATAGAATGGAGAGGAATAGAATAGAAAGGAGAGGAATAGAATGGAATGGAATAATGTAATGGAAAGTAATGGAATAGAGAGGAATGGAAGCGTAGGAATAGAATGGAGAGGAATGGAACGAAATTGAATGAAATGGAGAGGAATGGAATGGAGATGAATGAATTGGAGAGGACTGAAGACGAATGTAGAAGAATAGTGATTAATGGACAGGAATGTTATGTATTGTAATAAAATGGAATGGAATGGAGATGAATGGCATGGAATGGACCGGATTTGAATGGAAATGAATGGAATGCTATGGAATGGAAAGGAATGGAATGGAGAGAAATGGAATGGAATGAAAGGGAGAGGAATGGAAGGGAGAATAATTGCATGGAAGGAAAGGAAAGAAGAGGAATGGAAGGGAATGAAATGGAATGGCGAGTAATGGAATGGAATGGAGTGGAATTGACAGGAATAGAATAGAACAGAATAGTATTTAATGGAAAGGAATGGAAAGGAAAGGAATGGAATGGAATGGAGAGGGAAGGAGTAGACTAGAATAGAATGGAATACAATGGAATGGAGTGAAATGGAATGGATGCTATGGAGAGGAATAGAGAGAAAAGGAATGAAAAGGAATGCTATGGAGAGGAATACAGTGAAAAAGAATGGAATGAAATGGAATTACATGGAAGGGAATGAAGAGCGATGGAATGAATTGGAATGGAAGGGAATGGAGAGTAATATAATGGAATAGAATGAAATGGAAAGGAAAGGAATTGATTGGAATTGAATGGAATGGAATTAATTGCTATGGGCAGGTATTGAATGCAGGGGAATGGAACAGAATGAAATCGAATGGAATGGAGAGGGATGGAATGGGATGGAACTGAGAGCAGAGGAATGGGAAGGAATGGAATTTTAAGGAATGGAATAGAATTGAACGGAGAGGAATTGAATGGAAAGGAATGGAATGGAATGGAATGGATTGGAATGGATAGCAGTAAAAAGGAATGGAATCGAATGGAATGGAATGGAGAGGAATGAATGGAGAGTAATGGAATGGAATGGAATGAAATGGAGAGGAATGGAATGCAAAGAAATGGAGGGGAATGGAATGGAATGGAGTGGGATGGTATGGAGAGGAATGGTATGGAATGGAATGCAATGGAATGGAGCCGAGAGGAATGAACTAGAATGGAATGGGATGGTATGGAAAGGAATTGAGTGGAATGGAATAAAGAAGAAAGGAAGTGAGTGGAATAAAATGGAATGCATGGAGTGGAATGGGATGAAATAGAGAAAATGGATAGGAATAGAATAGAATCTAACAGAATGTAGAGGGATGGAATGGAATGGAATAGAACGGAGTAAAGAGGAATTAAATGGAATGGAATAAATGGAATGGAATGAAATGAAGACTGAAGGAATGGGATAGAATGGAATGGAATGCAGTAGAATGCAGAAGAAAGGAATGTAATGGAATGGAATGTTACGGAGAGGAAAGGAACGTAGGGGAAGAGAATGGAATGGAGAGGAATGTAATGGAATACAATAGTGAGCAATGGAAGGGAATGGAATGCAATGGAATGGAGGGGAATGGAGAAGAAACGAATGGAAAGGAATGGAATATAGTGGGATGAAATGGAATGATTGGAATGGAATAGAATGAGTGGGGAGCAATAAAAAGAAAGGAATTGAAGTGAATGGAATGGAATGATGAGGGATGGAATGGAATTGAATGGAATGGAAACGAATGGAATGGAATGGAAAGGAGAGCAATGGCGTGAAATGGAATGGATTAGAGGGATAAAATGGGATGGAATAGAGTTAACGGAGAGAAATTGAATGCAATGGATGGACTGAAATGAAATGGACAGAAGAGGAATGAAATGAAATGGAGAGGAATTGCATGGAATGGACTGCAATGGAGAAAAATGGAATGGAGAAAAATGGAAGGAATGAAAGTACAGGAATGGAATGGAGAGGAATAGAAGCTAATGGAAGGGAATGAAAAGGATTGGAGTGGAATGAAAGGGAATAGATGGAATGGTTATGAATGGAATGGAATGGAATGCAATGTAGAGGAATGGAATAGAATGGAATAGAATGTAGTAGGGAGGAATAAAATGGAATGGAATTAAATGAAATGAAATGAACTGAAGTCGAATAGAATGGAATAGAATTCAATGGAATCCAGTAGAAGGGAGAAGAATGGAATTTAATAGAAAGGAAAGCTATGGAGAGGAATGGACGCAGGGTAACGGAATGGAATGGAATGGAACGGATAGGAATGGAGAGTAAAGAAATGGAAGGCAATGGAACGGAATGGAGAGGAATGAAATATAATGGAGAGTTATAGACTGTAATGTAAAAAAATGGAATGGAATGGAATGGAGAGGAAATTAATGGAATGGAATGGAAAGGAATAGAGAGGAATGGAGAGGAAAGGAATGGAATGGAATTGAGGTGAATGTAATGGAATGGGTAGGAATAGAGAGGCATGGCACAGACTGGAATGGAATGGAGAGGGATGCAATGGAATGGAGAGGAAAGAATTGGAATAGAATGGAATGGAATGGAGATAAATGTAATGGAATGGTATAGAAGGGAGAGGAGTGAAATATAGTTGAAAGGAATGGAATGGAATAGAATGGAAAGGAGGGAAGAGAAATGGAATGGAGAGGAATGGAATAGAGTGGAATAGAATGCAATGGAGAGGCATGTAAAGGAAAGAATAGAATGGAAAATAATGGATTGGAGAGGAAAGGAATGGAATGGAATGGAATGGAATGGAATGGAGAGAAATGGAACAGAATTGAATGGAATGGAATAGAATGGAAGGAATGATATAGCTTGGGCCGGTATTGAGAGGAATTCAATGGAATAGAATGGAATAAACACTAATGGAATAGAATGGAAAGAATGGAGAGGAATGGAATGGAATTGAATGAATGGAGAGGGGTGGAAAGGAGTGGAGTGGAATGGAATGGAATGGGATGGATTGGAGAGGAATGGAATGTATATGAGTGGATGGAGTGGAGTGAAATGGAATGGAGTACAATGGAATGGAAGGGAGAGGAAAGGAACGGACAGGAATGGTATGGAAAGGAGAGCGATGGAAAGGAATAGAATGGAAAGGAATGGAGGGAATGTAATGGAATCGAGAAGAATGGAGAGGAAAGGAAAGGACTGGAATTGAATGGAATGGAGAGGGATTGAATGGAGTTGAGACGTATGGTTTGAAATGGAATGGAATGCAATGGAGAGGAATGGAATGGAATGGAAGGGAGAGGAGTGGAATGGAGTGGTATGGAAAGGAATGGAATGAAGAGGAATGGAATGGAGAGGAATGGAAAGGAATGGAATGCAATGGAGAGAAATGGAAGGGAATGGAATGGCATGGAGAGGAATGGAATGGAATGAAATGGAGTGGAGAGGAATGGAATGGAATGCAGAGGAATAGAGAGGAATGTAATTGAATGGAATGCAATATAGTGGAATGGAATGAAATGGAACAGAGTGGAGAGGGATGGGATGCAATGGAATAGAAATGAAAGGAATGGAATGGAATGGAAGGAGAGGAATTGAATGCAATGGAAAGGAATGCTATGGGTGGAATGGAATGCAGGGGAATGGAATAGATTGGAATGGAATGGAGAGGAAAGGAGACGAGAGGAATGGATTGGAGTGGAATGGAGTGGAATGGTATGGGATGAAATTGAAGGGAATGGAATGGAAGGGAATGTAGATGAATGTAATGGAGAAAATGGAAATGAACTGAGTGGAATGGAGAGGAGTGTTATGTAATGTCATGAAATGGATAGAAATAGAATGAAATGAATGGAAAAGAAAGGTCTGGAATGGACCGGATGGGAGAAGAATGGCATGGAATGGACTGGAATGGAGAGAAATGGTATGAAATAGAATGGAATGAAAGTGCATGGAGAAGAATGGAATCAAAAGTCATGTAAATGAATGTATTGATTCTGGAATTTTATAGAATGGGGGGATGATATCGAATGGAATGAATTGTAATGGAGAGGTATCTTATGGAATGGAATGGAATGCAGAGGATTGGAATGGAAAGGAATTGCATGGAGTGTAAGTGAATGGAGAGGAATGGAATGGATTGGAAACAATAGGAATGCTTAGGTATGGAATGGAATTTAATGCAAAGCAATGTAATGTAATTGGGAGGAATCAAATAGAAAGGAATGGAATGGAGATAAGTGGAATACAGAAATGAAATAGAAGGAATGAAATGGAGAGGCATAGAGGGGAATGGAATGGAATGGAGAGGAATGGAATAGAATGGAGAGGGTTTGAATGGAAAAGAATGGAAAGAAATGCTGTGGAATGGAGAGGAATGGAATGGAAAGGCATACTATGGAGAGGGTTAGAACACAGTGGAATGGTGTGGAATGGAATGGAATGGAGAGGAAATGAGAGGAATGGAATGGAACGGAGTGGAGAGCAATGGAATGGAATGGGATGGAGATGAATGGAATGTAGAAGAATTGAGACAAAGGGGGAGAATGTAGAGGAATGAAAAGGAGTGTAATGTATTGAAATGGAATGCAAAGGGAAGGAATCGAATGGAATGAAATGGACAGGACTGGCATGAAATGGAATGAAATCTAAAGGGATGAAAAGGAATGGAATAGAATGGAAGGGAATTGAGAGGAGTGGAATAGAACGGAATTGAATGGAATGGGAAGGAATGGAGAGGGGTGGTATGGAATAAAAAGGAAATGAAAGGAATTGAGGAATGGAATGGAATGCCACATAGAGGAGTGGCATGCAGGGGAATGGAATGGAGAGGAATAGATGGAATGGAGGGGAATAGAATGGAATGGAATAACATAATGGAAAGAAATGTATTGGAGAGGAATGGAAGTGTAGGAATAGAATGGAGAGGAATGGAATGGAATGAAATGGAGTGGAATGGAATCTAGATGAATGAATTGGAGAAGATTGGAGACGAATGGAGAGGAATGGTGATTAACGGACACGAATGTTAGGTATAGTAATGGAATGGAATGGAGATGAATGGCATGGAATGGAATGGATTTGAATAGAAAGGAATGGAGTGGCATTGATTGGAATAGATTGGAATCTAATGGAATGGAGAGAAATGGAATGGAACGGAATGGAGAATAATTGCATGAAATGGAACGGAAAGAAGAGGAATGGAAGGGAATGAAATGAAATGGGGAGGAATGGAATGGAATAGAATGGAGTGGAATGGAGAGGAATGGAATTGAACGGAATAGTATTTAATGAAATGAAGAGAAATGGATTGGAATGGAATGGAGTGGAATGGAGAGGGAAGGAGTGGGCTAGAGTAGAATGGAATGCAATGGAATGGAGTGGAATGGAATGGAATGCTATATAAAGGAATAGAGAGGAAAGGAATGAAAAGAAATGCTATGGAGGGGAATAGAGTGAGAAGGAATGAAATGGAATTGAGAGGGATGGAATGGATTGGAATGGAATGGAATGGAGAGGAATGGAATGGAATGGATAGGAATGGAATGGAATGGAATTAAATGCTATGGGCAGGAATCAAATGCAAGGGAATGGACGGGAATTGAATGGAATAGAATGGAGAGACACGAGAGGATAATAATGGAATGGAATTGATTGGAATGGAATGAAACGGTGAGGAGTTTAACTGAACGGAAAGGAGGTGAATGGAATGGAGAAAAATGGTGGAGTGGAGAGGAATGAACTGGAAATTATACAATATAATGGACTGGAATGGAAAAGAATTGAATGGAATGGAATGGAAAGGCATGGCATGGAATGGAATTGAAGGGAATGGAATGGAATAGTTATGGACCTTAATAGAATGGATTGGAAATCCGTGGAATTTAAAGGAATGGAATGGAGAGGAATGGCATGGAATAGAATGGAGATGAATAGAATGAAATGGAAACGAAGTGAATGGAGAGAAACTGAATGGAATGGATTTACTGGAATGGAATGGACAAAAGAGGAAAGGAAGGGAATGGCATGGAATAGAATGGAATGGAATGGAATGGATTGGAGAGGAATTGCATGCAATGGACTGGAATGGAGAGGAAAGGAACGGAGAGCAATGGAACGAAAGTAGAGAAATGGAATGGAATGGAATAAAGAAGAATGGAAGTGAATTGTATGGAATGGAATGCATAGGAGTGGAATGGGATGTAATAGAGGGAATTGATAGGAATAGAATGGATTCTAAGGGAATGTAGAGGGATGGAATGGAAAGGAATAGAATGAAGTAGAGAGAAATAAACTGGAATGGAATAAAATTGAATGAAATGGAATGGAATGAAGATGGAAGGAATGGAATAGAATGGAATGGAATGCAGTGTAATGGAGAAGAATAGAATGTAATGGAAAGGAATATTATGGAAAGGAATGGAACGCAGGGGAATGGAATGGAATTGAATGGAGGGGAATGGAATGGAATGGATATGAATGAAATAGAACGGAGTGGGGAGGAATAAAAAGAAGTGGATTGAAGGGAATGGAATGGAATGATGACGGATGGAATTAAATTGAATGGAATGGAATGCAGTAGAATGGAAAGGATTGCAATAGATTGGAAAGAAGAGGAATGACATTGAATGGAATGGAAAGGAGAATAATCGAATGGAATGGATCTTAGTGAATGGAGAGAAATTGAATGGAATGGAATGACTGGAAAGGAATGGGCAGGAAAGGAATGGAAAGTAATGGAATGGAATGGAATTTAGAGGGCTGGAATAGAATGGAATGGAATAGAGTGTAACAGCATGGATAGGAATGGAATGGAATGCAATGGAGAGGAATGGTATGGAATGGAATGGAGAGGAATGGCATGGAAGGGAATGGAGAGCAATGGAGTGGAATGGAGAGTTATAGAATGAAATGTAAAGGAATGGAATGGAATGAATGGCATGGAATGGAAGAGAATGGGGAGTAATGGTATGGAAGGAATGGAATGGAATGCAATGGACCTTAGAGGAATGGAATGGAATGGAATGGAATATAATGCAAAGTAATGGAGTGAATGGAATGGAGAGGAATGGAAAGCAAGGGAATGGAATGGAATGGAACAGAATGGAATGGAATAAAGAGGAACGGAAGGGAATGGAATGAAATGGAGGGGAATGGTATAGAATGGAGTGGGGAGGACTAAAATGGAATGGAATTGAAGGAAACGGAATCTAATGAAGAGGGATGGAATGGAATAAAATGGAATGGTATGCCATGGAATGGAAATGAATGGAATGGAATGGAATGGAGAGGAAGAGCATGGAATGGAATGAAATTGAGAGGAATAATGGAATGGAATTGATGTGAATGGAGAGGAATTGAATGGAATGGATATATTGGAATGGAGAAGAGAGGAGACGAATGGAATGGATGGAATTAAGAGGAATAGAATTCAATGGAATCGAGAGGGATGGAAGTTTCTGGAAGGGAATGAAATGGATTGTAGTGGAATGGAATGGAATGGAATGGAATGGAATGTAGAGGAATGGATTGGAATGGAAAAGAACACAGTAGAGTGGAATAAAATGGAATTGAATTGAATGGAATGGAATGCAATGAAAATCGATGGAGTTGAAGAAAATAGAATGGAATGCTGTAGAATGGAGAATAATGGAATGTAATGGAAAGGAATGCTATGGAGAGGAAGGGAACGCAGGGGAGTGGAATGCAATGGAATGGAATGGAAAGAAATATTTAGGCATGTAGAGGAAAGCTAAGGAAAGTAAAGGAATGGTATGAAAAGAGGTGGAATGGAATGGAATATAACAGAGCTTAGTAGAATGGAATGAAATGGAATAGAGAGGAATGGAGAGGGAATTAATGGAATAAAATGGAAAGGAATGAAATGGAATGGAATGGAATGCTATGGGGAGGAATGGAACGCAGGGGAATGGAATGCAATGGGATGGACTGGAATGGAATGGAGAGGAATGTAGAAAAAAGTAATGTATTAGAATTGATTGGAATATAATGGAATGGAATGAAATGGAAAGGAGAGGAACGGATTGGAGATTAATGGAGACGAATGGATAGGAATGGACAGGAATGTTATGTAATGCAATGGATTTGAATGAAAAGGAATGTAATGGAGAGGAATGGCATGGAATGGACATGAATGGAAAGGAATGGAATGGTATGGAAAGGAATGGAATAGAATGGAACTGGGTGGAATGGAAGGGAATTGAATCAAATGAGGTGAAATGGAATAGAATGCAGAGTAATAGAGGTTAGGAATGGAATAGAATGGAATGTTTGGAATGGAATGGAATGAATGGGAGAAGAATGGATGGAATGGAAAATTATAGATTTGAATGGAATGGAATGGAAAGGAAAGGAATCGAATGGAGAGGAATGAAATTGAGTGAAATGGAATGGAATGGAAACAAGAGAAATGCAATACAATGCAATGGTATGGAATGGAATGGAATGGAAAGAATGATATAGAATGGAATGGAAAGGAGGGAAATGGAATGGAATAGAATGGAATGAATAGAGACGAAAGGAATGGAATGGAGAAGAATGGAGAGGAATGGAACGGACAAGAATGGAATAGAATGGAGAGGGATGAAAATAAAAAGAATGGAGTGGAATGGAAACTAAGGAATTGAATGGAGGGGTATTAGAGGAATGGCACAGACTGGAATGGAATGGATTAGAGAAGGATGGAAAGGATTGGAGAGGAATGGATTGGAATGGAATGGAATGAACTGGAGAGGAGTGGAATGCAGTGGAAAGGAAAGGAATGGAATAGAATGGAATGCAAGGGGGAGAAATGAAATGGAATAGAATGCAATGGAATGGAGAATAATGGGTTGAAATGGAGAGGAATGGAGAAGAACGGAACGGACAGGAATGGATTAGAAAGGAGAGGGATGGCAAGGAATAGAATGGAATAGAATGGAGGCGAATGGAATGGAATGGAGAGGAATGGAGTGGAATGGCACAGACTGGAATGGAATGGAATGGAATGGACAGTGATGGAATGGAGTGGAGAGGAAAGGATAGTATTGGAATTGAAAAGAATGGAAAGAAATGGAATGGAATGGAATGGAATAGAATTCAGAAGAGTGAAATGGATTGGAATGAATGGAATGGAATAGAATGGAAAGGAATGGAGAGGAATGGAATGGAAAGTAATGGAATGGAACGGAAAGGAATGGAATGGAAGGAATGATATAGAATGGAACAGTATTGAGAATAATGAAATAGAAAAGAATGGAATGGAGACTAATGGAATAGAATGGAGAGGAATGGAGAGGAATGGAAAGGTAGGAATGGAATGGAATCGAGAGGAAAGGAAAGGAGTGGAAAGAAATGAAATGGAATAGAATGGAAAGGAATGGAGACATATGGAGTGGAAGGAATGAGAGGTAATGGAATGTATTGTAGAGCAATGGAAGGAAATGGAACGGGATGGAGAGGAATGGAATAGAATTAAATAGAACGGAGAGAAATAGAATGGAATGGAGAGGAATGGAATAGGAAAGGAATTGAATGGAATGGATTGGAGAGGGATGGAATGGGATGGAACAGAGGGTAGAGGAAGTTATTGGAATTGAATTTTAAGGAATGTCATGAAATTGAATGGAGAGGAATAGAAAGAAATGGAATGGAATGGGTAGCAATGGAATAGAATGGAATCAAATCGAATGGAACAGATAGGAAAGGGTTGGAGAGTTATGGAATGGAATGGAATGGAATGGAATGGAATGGAATGGAGAAGAAAGCAATGGAAAGGAATGAAGGGGAATGGAATGGAATGGAATGGAGTGGCATGTTATGGAGAGGAATGAATTGGAATGCAAATGAATGGAACAGAGATAAATGAACTGGAATGGTATGGTAAGGAAAGGATTGGAGAGAAATGGACTAGAATGGAATGGAATGGAAAGTAATGGAATGGAATGGAATGAATTTGAATGGAATGGAATTCTATCGAAAGGAATGGAGAGGAATGGAATGGAATGGAATGGAAGGAATGACATAGAATGGAAAAACTGGAGCAGAATGGAATTGAATAGAATGGATTTGAATGGAGACAAATGGGAAATG
This sequence comes from Cephalopachus bancanus, assembly GCA_027257055.1. Classification (NCBI taxonomy): domain Eukaryota; kingdom Metazoa; phylum Chordata; class Mammalia; order Primates; family Tarsiidae; genus Cephalopachus; species Cephalopachus bancanus. The sequence continues at coordinate 27,136 of JAPVLO010002628.1, forward strand.
GAATGGAGAGGAATGGAAAAGAATGGAACGGAACTGAGAGGACTGCAATGGAGTGGAATGGAATGGAGAGGAATGGAAGGGAACGGAATGGAATGGAGAGGAATGGAAGGGAACGGAATGTAATGGAGAGGAATGGAAAGGAATGAAATGGCACGTAGATGAATGGATAGGAATGGAGAGAAACGCAATTGAAAGGAATGGAATGGAGAGGGATGGAATGGAAAGGAATGGAAATGAATGCATTGGAGCACAAAGGAGAAGAATGAATGGAGAGTTATGGAGAGGAATGGACAAAAAAGTTATGTAATGTAATGGACTGGAATGGTAAGGAATGCAATGGAGAGAAATGGCATAGAATAGATTGGAGTTGAATGGAAAGGAATGGAATACTATGGAGTGGAATGGCATGGCATGGAATGGAATGGAATGCAATGGAATGGAAGGTTGAGAAATGGAATGGAGAGAAATAGAATGGAGAATAATAGATTGGAATGGAAAGGAAAAGAGAGGAAAGGTAGGAAAAGTAATGGAATGGGGAGGAATGGAATGGAATAGAGAGAATGGAGAGGAATGGAATGGAATGGAACGGAATCTAAAGGAATGGAATGGAATGGAGAGGAAAGGAATGGACTAGAATAAAAGGGAATGCAATAGAATGCAATGGAATGGAATGGAATGCTATGGACACGAATAGAGAGGAAAGGAATGGAAAGGAATGAAATGGAAGGGAATGGAATGGAATGGATAGGAATGGAATGGAATTGAGTGTTGTAAAATGGAATGGAATGGAAAAGCATGGAATGGAAAGATTGGAATAGAGTGAAATGGAAAAGAATGGAGAGGCAGTAATGGCAAAAATGGAATGGAGAGGAATGGAATGGAATGGAATGGAACGGAACTGAACAGAACGGGTGGAATTGAATGGAATGGAATGGAGAGGAATGGAACAGAAAGGAATGGAATTGAAAGAAATGTAATGTAAGAAATGATATAAAATGGAACAGTATTGAGAGGAATGGAATGGAATAGAATGGAATGGAAACGAATGGAATAGAATGGAGAGGATTGGAGAGGAATGGAACTGACTGGAATGGAATGGAACAGTGAGGACTGGAATGGAGTGGAATGAAATGAAATGGAATAGTATAGAATGGAATGGAGAGGAATGGAAGACAATGGAATTGAATGGAGAGGAACGGTACGGAATGGAATGGAATGGAATGGAGAGGAATGGAATGGAATGGAATACAGGGAAATGGAATGGGATGCAGAGAATGGAATGCAATGGGATGCAATGGGATGGAACAGAGAGGAGAGGAATGGAATGGTATGGAATTGAAAAGAATGGGATGGAAATGAATGGAGATGTTTAGAATGGAATGAATTGGAATGGAATGGAATGGAATGGAATGAAGTTGAATGGATAGCAATGGAATGGAATGGAATCGAATCAAATAGAATGGAGAGGAATGGAATGGAGAGTAAAGGAATGAAGGAAATGAAATGGAGAGGAAGAGGATGGAAAGGAATGGAGGGGAATGTAATGGAATTGAGTGTGATGGTATGGATTGCATGGAATGGATTGGAATGGTATGGAATGGAATGGAATGGAATGCAATGGAATGGAAAATAAAGGAATGAAATGGAATGGAATAGGTTAGTATAGGTGGAATGGAGAGGAATGGAATAGAATGGAATGGAATTCAATGGAATGGAATGAGGAATGGAATGGAATGGAATGGGATGCTGTAGAAAGGAATGGAGAGGAATGTAATAGAATGGACTGGAATGGAATGGAATGAAAGTAATGACATAGAATGGAATGGAATGGAGAGAAAAGATGTGAATAGAATGGATTTTAATGGAGATGAATGGAATGGAACGGAATGGAGAGGAATGGAAAGAAATGAAACAGAATGGAATGGAACGAAATGAGAGGAGAGGAAACGAATGAAATGGAACATAGAGAAATGGAATGGAATGAATAGGAATGGAAAGGAATGTAATTGAATGGAATGGAATGGGAAGGGATGGAATGTAATGGAATGAAATTGAACGGATTGGAGAGGATTGGAGACGAATGGAGAGCAAAGGAGGAGAATGGACACAAATGTTATGTAATGTATTGGACTGAAAATGAAAGGAATGCAAGGGAGAGGAAGAGCGTGGAATGCAATGGAGTTGAATGGAAAGGAATGGAATGGTATGGAATGGAATGACATGGCAAGGGATGGAATGGAATGGAATTGAATGGAATGGAATGGAATGTAGAGGAATGGAATGGTATGGAATGGAATGGAATAAAGGGAGTGGAATGGAATGGTGAAGAATTGAATGGAATGGAATGTGGAGGAAAGGAAAGGAATGGAATGAAATGAGGTGTAATGGAATGGAATGGAGAGGAATGGAATACAACGGAATGGAATGGTATGGAAAGGAATGGAGAGGAAAGAATAGGGATAGAATAGAATGGAATGCAATGGAATTGAGTGTAATGGAATGGAATGCTAAGGAGAGGAATAGAGCAGAAAGAAATGGAAATTAATGGAATGGAATGGAGAGGAATGGAGTGGTATAGAATGGAATGGAATAGAAGGGAGCAGAATGGAATGGTGAAGAATAGAATGGAATGGAATGGAATGTGGAGAAAAAAATTGAATGAAATGGACTGGAATAGAATTGAATGGAGAGGAATGGAAAGGAATGGGATGGAATGGTATGGAATGGAGAGGGAAGAATTGGAATAGAAGAGAATGGAATGCAATGGAATGGAGTGTAAAGGAATGCAATACAAAGAAGAAAAATAGAGAGGAAAGAAATGGAATGGAATGGAATGGAGAGAAATGGAAGGAGTGGAGAGTTACAGAATATAATGTAAAAGAATGGAATGGAATAGAGAGAAATTAAATAGATGGAATGCAAAGGAACGAAAAGGAATGGAGAGGCATGTAATGAAGAGGAATGGAATGAATTGGAATGGAATAGAGAAGAATGGAATAGAATGGAAAGGAATGGAGAGAAATTGAAAGTAATGAAATGGAATGTAGAGGAATGGAATGGAATGGGGAGGAATGTAATGGAAAGGAGAGTAATGGAGACGATTGGAAAGGAATAGAATGGAATGGAATGAAATATCATGAAAATAAACAGTAGGGGTGGTTGAAATGGAGGGGTATGGAACAGCATGGAGAGGTATTGAATGGAATAAAAAGGAATAGTATGGAATGGATTGGAATGGAGAGGAATGTAATGGAAAAGAATTGAATGGAGAGGAATGAATTGGAATGGAATGGAATGGAATGCAGGGATTGGAACGGATTGGAATGGAATGGAATGGAAGGTAGAGGCATGGAGAGGAAAGTAATGGAATTGAATTTATAGGAATAAAATGGAGTGGAATGAAATGGTGAGGAATGGAATGGAATAGATTGGAGATGTAAGGAATGGAGAGGATTGGATTCGAAAGTAGAGGAATGGAAAGGAACGGACGGGAAATTGTGATGTAAAGTACTGGAACAGAAAAGTGTGGAATGGAATGGAACGTAGAGAAATGGGGTGGAATGGAATGGAACTAGGAAGAATGGAATGGAATGGAAAGGAAGGGAATGTAGAGGAATGTAAAGAATGTAATGGAATGGATTGGAATGTAATGAAAGGGAATGGTAAGGAGTGGAATGGAATGGCATGGACTAGAATAGAGAGGAATGGTATGGAATGAAATGGAATGGAAAGGAATGAAATGGAATGGAAAGGAATGGAGAGCAATGGAATGAAATGGAAAGTTATAGAATGCAATTTAAAGTAATGGAATGGAATGGAGAGGAATTGAATGGAATGGAAAGGAACGGAGAGCAATGGAATGGAATGAAGAGGAATGTATTGCTATGGAATGGAGAAGAATGGAATGGATGGAATGGAATGGAGGAGTGGAATGGAGTGGAGTGGAGTGGAGTGAAATGGAATGGGATGGAATGGAATGGACTAGAATGGAGAGGAATGGTATGGAATGGAAAGAAATGGAATGGAATAGAATGGAGGGGACTGGAGAATAATGGAATGGAATGGAGAGGAATAGATTGCTATGGAATGGAGAATAATGGCATGGAATGGAATGGAATGTAGTGGAGTGGAATGGAGTGGAGTGGAGTGGAATGGACAGGAGTGGAGTGGAGTGGAATGAACTGGAATGGAGTGGAGTGGAATGGAATGGGAGGAATAGATTGGAAAGGTATGAAATGGAGTGGAATGGAGTGGAGTGGAGTGGAGTGGAATGGAATGAGATGGAATGGAATGGAATGGACTAGAATGGAGAGGAATGGTACGGGAAAGGAAAGAATGGAAAGGAATAGAATGGAGGGGACTGGGAAAAAAATAAA
>JAPVLO010002629.1:0-31453 GCA_027257055.1 Cephalopachus bancanus
ATCTGATTTTTCCCACAGAATCTAATCTGTGACAGATAGTCCTGGGAGAATTCAAGAAAGCCAAACTTAGATGTGATTTTTTTTTTTTTTGAGTTGGAGTCTCACTCTGTCACTCAGACTGGAGTGCAGTGGCCACTCCCAGCCACTGCAGCCTTGACCTGCTGGGCTCCAGTGATTCTTCCGCCTCAGCCTTCCAAGTAGCTGGAACTACAGGCACGCGCTACCACACCCAGTTAATTTTTGATTTATTGTAGAGATGAGGTCTCGTCAAGTTGCCCAGGCAGGTCTCGAACCCGCAGGCTCAGGCAATCCACTCACCTTGGTCTCCCAAAGTGCTGGCATTACAGGCTGAGCTACCAAACCTGGCCTAGATGTGAATTTAAAGCTCCCCACCACATGGCAATCTGTAAGTGAAGTATGAATGGCCCCCATCACAACTTGGCAACACAATTGTTAAAACTGTTACCAGTGCTGTACTGGGGTGGCATACAGAAGAATGTGAATGCATTCACTAATACAGTATAAGCTATGTAAAATATACAAAGAAAAACTACAACTATAAGAATAGTGAGGTTTAGTGGTTTTTGCTAAGCTTTCGGATTATTCTTTCGGATTATTCTTAATCACTCTGATACTGTTTGGATAAGTGTGATTAATTAGCACTAACCATGAAAGCCTGAGTGTCTTTTGGTAGAATACAAGCAGACTCTTATCTTCTAGAAAACTGAAGGAGAAAGCCCAGAACAACTTATTTCCCAGATTAGCTATACTCTAAGAGTTGAACTCCTAATTATGGCAGGTATATGCTATGGTAAGGTCTGGATCATTTTGTGGAAAGAATGGGACCTTGAAACATGGAATGGGTATATCTGGGTTGATGCACCTGAACATTCTCTAATCCTCAAATCTTCCAGACCTACTGAGCCTGCACAAGTGGCCCACACCTCTCTAAAGAAGGGTAGTGAATCCCCATTGCTTAAAGATCAGAGACTCCATCCACACAAGATAATCCCCTGAAATCTATTGTGGCTGGGAATAAGAAAGAAGAACTATATCTTTAGAGAGGGGCAGGATTCACAAACCATGTGCCAGCAGAACTTAGTGGGATATATATACATGATTAGCTCTCAAGGGAAGTTTATTAAAGGTGACAGAACATAAGATAGATAGGAAGATATTATCAATGTGTACATTCTCTTCCAGCATACAGTGTAACTAACTCCTTGTTAAAGACCTTAAAAGCTGGTGCAAACACACTATTAGATTGTCTTCTAGAAGCATGTAAACTTAATGGCTTATACTAAGTGAAGTAAAAATACCATAATAGCCAAGCAAACAGTGGAAATAAAGTATTTAACAGCTGACAGAAGTGTATGTGCTAAAATGAATATGAAACGTGATGTCAGAAAATTCAAAATGTTTATCAAAATCATAAGAAGTGTACTGATGAGAGGAATACCAGCAACATTTAAAAGTTCAGTGTGGGCTCCTCTGTAGGCTAGGGATAATGGTAGATATGACATCATAGAGCAGTGACAAATAATAGCAATTATTTTACAATAGAATCTCAAAACAATAGTGTTCAAGCAACAAGAAGGGACAGAAGTCAGATGGATGGAATTATTAAATTGGCAAATTCAGAGGATCAGCTAGGGAAGCTAGAAATTGTTAATGAAAGATGGTTACCTTAAGGGCAAATTAGAAGGATAGCCAACAAGAATACTACTAAAACTGTGAAATTAAAAAAAATAATTTGAGGATAATAACAAGTCTGAGAATAGTTGCCCCAATGAAAAGTCATGATCCCTTGCCAGTGTTTGGACTCAGATTCATTGATTAAAAAAGGGTAGGGCTAGGTGTGGTGGTTTGCCCCTATAATCTCAATGCTTTGAGAGGTCAAAGAAGAAGGATCTCTTGAGGCCAGGAGTTCAAGACTAACCTAGGCAACATAACAAGTCCTTATCTCTAAAAAACTTAAAAATTGACTGAGAATGGTGGCATGTACTACAGTCCCAGCTACTCAGATTGCAGTAGGAGGATCCTTTGAGCTCAGAAGCTTTGGGCTACACAGAGCTATGATTGTGCCACTGCACTCCCGCCTCAGAAACAGTGAGATTCTGTCTCTAAAAAAAAAAAATATATATTAATTAATTAAAAGAAACTGGGTCCCCAGAAGGAAGGATTCTGGAATACCATGACAAGTATAAAAGGTTATAAATCTTTCAGTGGTTCCCTAAAGGGACCTACAACCGTTTACTTTGGTAACTGTACATTGGGGAAAGTGAAGTCCTCAAACCTTTTAAAGACCATCAGAGCAATAGTCATGTCATGTTGGAAGATGACAAGAGCAGACATTTTACAGAGCAGGATTAATAGATGGCAAATGAACACATGAAAAGATGTTCAACATCATTAATTATTAAGGAAATACAAATTAAAATAAAAAAGAAATATTACTACAAATCTATCAGAAGGGCTAAAATGAAAAATAACGACACTGCCATATGCTGACAACTATGTAGAGGAACTGGAATATGAAGTTTTGCAGTCAGTCTAGGAAACAATTTGGTTGTTTCTTAAAGAAATAAACATGCAACTACCATATGGTTCATCAGTTGCACTCTTGGGCCTTTATTCCAGAGAAATTAAATCTCATCTTCACACAAAAACCTTTACATGAATGTGTATAGCAGCTTTATTCAAAATAGACAAAATCTGGAAACAATCCAGATATCATTCAACACAGTTAAACTGCAGTATATTCATATCAGGGACTACTACTCAGCAATAAAAAGAAGCAGGCTGTTGATACAAGCAACAACCTGCATTAATCACCAGGGAATTATGGCGGGTGAGAATGGCCAATCCCAAAAGGTTGCATGCAGTTACCATTTATACATTATTATTGAAATGTCAAAATTACAGAAATGGAAAACATGGTGGTGGTTGTCAGGGGTTAAGGAGGAGACAAAGGTGGAAGGAAAGTGAATGTGGTTATACAAAGGTAATGTGAGAAATTCTTTTGGGGATGGAAATGTTCTGTATCTTGACTGTATCTACGTCAATATCCGGTTTTTATATTTTACTATAATTTTGCAAGAGGTTATCAGTTGGAGAAACTGGACAAAAGGTATACAGGATTTATCTGCATTTTTTCTTACCACTTCATGTGAATTTATAATTATTTTTTTTTTTTTTTTTTTTTTTTTTTTTTTAGTTGGAGTCTCACTCTGTTGCCCAGACTGGAGTGCAGTGGCCGCTTCCGGCCACTGCAACCTCGACCTGCTGGCTCGGCGATCCTTCGCCTCAGCCTTCCAAGTAGCCGGAATTACAGGCATGCGCTACCACGCCCGGCTGATTTTTTGATTTATTGTAGAGATGAGGTCTCGCTGCCCAGTGGGTCTCGAACCCGCGGCTCAGGCAATCCACTCACCTCACCTCCAAAGGCGCGGATTACAGGCTGAGCCACCGAGCCCGGCTCTATAATTATTTTTACATAAAAAGTTTATTGAAATTGTTTCAGTCTGTGATACAGGTTTTCTTACAGATGCTGGGATATTGGAAGTATCGTTGATGGAAAAGACATTATGAGGAGTTTATGACTACTTCCAGTGAAAGAATTATAACTCAGATTATTAGGGTCCTGTAGCAAAGTCATGCAGAGAATTATAGGCCATTTGAAAAACACCCCCCTGATTTACTACTAGGATATGGCAAAGAAGAGAACCTTATCACAGGACACAAAGTCACTGTGCAGCCAACTTTGATACATGTACACAGTGCAATACTACTAAGAATTTTAAAAATAGAATGAACTAATACACAAAAGAATATGAATGCACCTCAAAACTTTATGCTGGGTGAAAGAAGACAGACACAGAAACACATCTGTAAAATTTCTTATTAAAAAAATTATTTTATTTTATTTCAAAGATGTGGGGTACAATTCAGGATTAGGTATACAAGTGGTCATCATATAGGTTAAAGTTTGGGCCTTCCTATGGTCCTCACCTTGTCTGGTTTGAGATCAGGTACTTATCCCTTATTAATATTATGTGCCCTCTGCCCCCACAGCAGTTTCCAGCTACTGCCAATCCCTTTCTTATAGTATTATGGTAAATGTTCAGGGTTTACTTTGAGTGAGAACATGTGTGCTCAGTTCTTTGTTTCTAAGATAAATCACTGAGTATTAAATCCATTGAAGTTCATAACTTTGTTCTTATTTAGTAAATTTTCACTTATGTAAATTTCTAGTACTGAAAAGACACATTTATAGTGCTCCAAATCAGATTAATGTCTGTTTGGGGTTGAGGGAAAGCAGACTGGTTCTAAGGAGGCAGAAGAGGGCTTAAGGGATGACAGGAATAGATATCTTGCTGCTTGGGGTAGTAGTTATATGAATTTTTATACTTGTTTAAGCTTATCAAACTGGACTGGTAAAATGTGAGCATTCTTTTGTATGCAATGCAATTTTTTAATAAAAGGACTCAAAAACCAATTTGAATAAGTTCCCACTGGCAAAAGATAGAAGAACTTGGGCATCTCTTCTGTCTTAGCCTGTTTTAAATAGCTATAAAGGAATACCTGAGACTGGGTAATTCATATAGAAAAGAGGTTTACTTGGCTCACAGTTCTGCAAACTATATCAGAAGCATGGCACCGACATTTTCTTCTAGGGAGGGACTCAAGCTGCTATCACTCATGGCAGACGGGGAGCAGAGCTGGTATGTGCAGAGTGCACATTGCTAGAGAACAAGCAAGAGAAAGAAGGGGGATGTCAGGCTCTTTTAAACTACCAACTCTTAAGGGAACTAATCACAAGTGAGAAATCACTTGTCATACAAGGCCTGCACTGAGCCATTCTTGAGGGATCCACAACCATAACCCAAATGCCTCCTAGTAGGCCCTACATCCAACATATGGGATCAAATTTCAGCGCGTAGATTGGAGGGCCAAAATTTTAAACAATAGCAACCCACAACCTTTGGAATTTAACTTCTCTGCACCTCTTGCTCACTCACCCTATGGCTTTAGGGAAGGTCCTCACAGGAGGTGAAAACGCATGCAGTGTTTGATGCAGAACGCTATCAGGTCCGATAAGTCTGACTTCCCTAGAAGTATCTACTGCATCAGTGGCTGAAATGAAAACTTGGTTAAGGCAATATGATGCCCCACTACCAGAAACATGTTCTACATTATCAGTGGATGTTGCTAATATCAGTACATCACACAAAAAGTATTTTTCACAAAAAATTTGAAAATGAATATGATTAAACCTTTAAATCTTGAACTAATTTCTAGATATGGTTATCAGTTTCAAGAAGAAAAGAAAAAAAAGGAAGGAGGAAGAAAGGAAGGAGGCATTTATCAGGAATTTGGTGGCATTTGAATGCCATCAAATATTTAGAATGAGTGACAGTAATATTTAGAAATTATTAACAAACTGGAGGTCTCATATGACCAGAACTTAAAATATACTACAAAGCTGTAGTAACCAAAACACTATGACACTGGAAAGAACAAAGTATCCTGAAATTATTCCACAAACCTAAAACCAATTGATTTTTGGCAAAGGTGCCAAGAACACTCATTGGGGAAAGGACAGTCTCTCCATTAAATGGTGTTGGGGAAACTGAATATACACATGGAGAAAAACGACATTAGACCTCCACCTCTCACCCTATATAAAAATGGTCTCAAAATAGATCAAAGACATAAATATAAGACCTGAAATTATAAAACTACTAGAAGAGGACATGGGGGGATGCTTCAGACATTGGTTTGGAAAAAGACTATGAATAAGCCCTCAAAAGCACAAGCAACAAAAGCAAAAGTGAACAAATGGGACTGTATCAAACTAAAAAGTTTTTACAAAGGAAACAATCAACAGAACGAAAAGACAACTTACATAGTAGGAGAACATATTTGCAAACTGCTCATCTGACAGGAGCTTAATATTCAGAATACACAAGGAATTAAACACCAAAAACAAAACAAAACACACAAAAAATCTAGCTAAAAATGGGCAAATGATCTGCACAAGCATTTCTCAAAAGAACATATACAAATAGCCAAGAAACATATGAAAAACTGCCCAACATCACTAAGCAACAGGGAAATGTAAATTAAAACTGCAATGAGGTATCATCTCGACACAGAATGGATTTTTTTAAAAAAATGTAAATTATGGCACAGATGTAAAGAAAAGTAGACCCTATCCACTGTGGTGGGAATGTAAATTAGTACAGTCACTAAGGAGAGCAGCAGAGATTCCTTTAAAAACTGCAAATAGAACTACCATATAATCCATGAATTTCACTATTTTGGATAAATTCCCAAAGGAGATCAGTGCATCAAAGAGACATCTGCATACCCATGCTTACTGCCGTACTCTTCACTATAACCAAGATACGGAATCAAACTAGAAGTCCAACACAGATTAATAAAGAAAAATGTGTCATATATACATAATAGAATTCTATTCATTCATTAAAAAGAGAATACAAAGTCGGGCTAGATGGCTCAGCCTGTAATCCCGCGCCTTTGGGAGGCTGAGGTGAGTGGATTGCCTGAGCCCGCGGGTTCGAGACCCGCCTGGGCAGCGAGACCTCATCTCTACAATAAATCAAAAAATCAGCCGGCCGTGGTAGTGCACGCCTGTAATTCCGGCTACTTGGAAGGCTGAGGCGGAAGGATAGCTGGAGCCCAGCAGGTCGAGGCTGCGGTGGCCAGGAGCGGCCACTGCACTCTAGTCTGGGTGACCGAGTGAGACTCCAACTCAAAAAAAAAGAAAAAAGAATACAATTCCATCATGGACAGAACTGGAAGATATGTTAAGTGAAATAAGACAGGAGCAGAAAGTTAACATAGCATTTCTCATTCATATGTGTAAGATTAAAAAAAATGTTCACCTAGAAGTAAAGTGTAAATCAGAGAAAGCTGGAGGCTGAGAAGGGTAGAGGAAAAAAGAAATGGGAGGTGATTTGTTAAAGGTTTCAAAGTTATACCTAGATAGGAAAAATAAGTACTAGGGTTCTATACCTCTGTGGAATGACCATAATTAACAATCATGTATAATATAGTTTCAAATGACTAGAAGGATGATATTTAATGTTTCCATCACAAGGAAATGACACATATTTGAGATTATTTATATACTAATTATCCTAATCTGATCATTATACAGTATAACTGTCAAGCATTAATATGTACCCCATGAATATGTACAATTATTATTTGTTAGTTAAAATATAAATACATATGCATGTAAAAAGATATGACTGTCATTTTTCAGGTAGTGATAGTTACGGGTTGAATTGTGTCACTTCAAAATTCTTACATTGAAGACCGAATCACCAGTATCTCAGAATGGGATCATATTTGGACATAGTCACAGAAGACATAATTAGTTAAGAAGAGGCCAAGCAGAATAGGGTGGGCCCTAACCCAATATAATCTAATCCTATATATGGAACACCATGTGAAGAGATAAAGACCAACAACAGAGAAGATGATATGATAACAGGAAAAAGATGGCTATCTAAGCTGAGGAGAGAAATCTGGAACAAATTCTTCCCTCAAAGCACTTAGAAGGAACCAACCTTCTGAATGCTTTGATTTTAAACTTCTAGCCTCCAGAATTGTGAGATGAAACATTGCTGTTGTTTAAGCCACTTCATTTGTAATACTTTGTTACAGCATTTCTATCAAATTAGTTCACTGATGAAGTGCACAATCTTCTGGAGAAAAGCTAAATGGCCACAATTTATCTAAAAAAGGATATATAACATATATCTATAAAGATAGTAATGTAAAAAAAATATCATCATGAATTGTCTGAGAAGTCCTATTGGAACCATAATGAGATATCACCTCATACTAGTTAAAATGAGTATTTTCAAAAAGATAAATGGTAAGTAGGTCTTGGCAAGGATGTAGAGAAAAGGGAATCCTTACACACTGTTGGTGGGAATGCAAATTAGTACAGCTATTATGGAAAACAGTATGAAGGTTCCTCAAAAAATTAAAAATAGATCTACCATATGATCTAGCAATCTCACTACTGAGTATATCAAAGGATAGAAATCGGCATGTCAAAGACATATTTGCACTCACATGCTCATTGCTGCATTATTCACAATAGCCAAGTTATTGAGTCAGCCTGTGTTCATCAATGGATGAATGGGGGGGAAATGTGGTGTACATGTACAATTGAATACTACCTGGCCATAAAAATAATTTTAAAAAAAGCTCATGTTATTTGTGATAACATGGGTGAACCTGGAGGACATTATATTAAGCAAAATAAGCCAAGTACAAGAGACAAATATTGCTTACTTACATATAGAGTGGGAAAAGTTGAACTCACAGAAACAGAGAATAAAATGATGATTACCAGAGGTTAGGGGTGGATGGGCTACGGAAATGTTGGTAAAAGGACACAAAATTTCCTTTAGACAGGAAGAATAAGTTGACAGAATCTACCGTACAACAAGAGAGCTATAGTTGGGCACAATATCTGTATACTTGAAAATTCTATGAGAATAGAATTTAAATGTTTAACCACAAAATGCATATGTTAAATGGTTTGATTTAATCATTCAATAACAAATACATATATCAAAACATTTTGTTCACCAAAAATATATCCTAATTTTAATATTGATTAAAAATTAATTTAATACAGAAAACAGAGCCAGGTAGACAATTTTGAACAAAGTTGGAAAAACTATTTTCTTCCTAATTGTAATTTGTGGAACAGTTTTCCTGAAATGTCCGTTTCAAATTTCCATGGAACCATAATTTTCATTCTATATAAACTCTTCCAAAGTGCATAAAAGGTATGACTCGATCTATATGTCAAAGGACAGCTCCTTCTCTAAACCCATATTTAAGAAAATAATAAGATCAATCATTGATAAAGCACTTATATTCTAACACTTGCATACATTAATTTACATAATCCTCAAACAATTTCTGAGTTTATACTACTCTTATCCTCTTTTTACTGATGAGAACAATTGAGGTACAGAGAATTAAGTAACATAACCCACATCACATACATGAGAAGTGATTGAGGTTCCAATGAGAATGTGGGCAACACAGCCCTGAAGGCTATATCCCTAAACACTTTGCATACTGCCTCCCTGTCAAGAACCAAGTTTAATTGCACCATACATATATACAACAAAAGGTGGAAAATAAAATGCCTAATTGCACAAATGTCATTTATGTAATAAAATAGTACACAGCTTCTCAAAAAAATTTAATAGTCTTTAATGACAAGAGGAAATGACCATGAGCAAAAAAAACAATGGTGTGATACTTCCCAGTTTGTTTCTTTTGCTAAGGATTATTTTCACTATTTGTGGTCGTTTATGTTTCCATATGGTTGCTGTATTGTCACTTCCAGGTCTGGAAAGAATGATGTTAGTGATTAAATGGGTATAGCGTTGAATCTGTAGATTGACTTTGGAAGGACGGGCATCTTACCAATGTTGATTCTTCCACTCCATGAGCATGGAATATTTTTCAATTTGTTGTGTCATCTTTGACATCTTTGAACAGTGTTTTTAGTTTTCATTGTAAAGATCTTACACTTCTCTGGTTAGGAATATGCCAAGGAATTTCATTTGTTTGTGACTTTGTGAATGGGATTGTACTTGCTATTTGGTTCTCTGCCTGTTTGTTGTTGGTGTATAAGAATGCGACTGGCTTTTGCCACAGTTATTTTTGGACCCAGAGATTTTGTCAATGCCCATTATCAGTGCAGAGGTTTTTGACAGTTTCTCTTGGATTTTTGAGGTATAAATGCAAATCAAAACCACAATGAGATACCACCTAACTCCAGTAAGAATGACCATCATTAATAAAACAAAAAACAACAGATCCCAGTGAGGATGCAGAGAAAGGGGAATTCCCTGTTGGTGGGAATGCAAATTATTTCAACCTCTGAGGAAAACTGTGTGGTGATTCCTGAAAGAACTAGAAATTGACCCAGAGGAACTTAAATCACTGTACAAAAAAGATACCTGCACACGCATGTTTATTGCAGCACTATTTACAATAGCAAAAATGTAGAACCAACTATGCTGCCCACTAAAACTGGACTGGAGTTTTTAAAAAGTGGCACATATACACAGTGGAATATTACACAGCCATAAAGTATTACACAATACAATGGAGTATTACACAGCCATAAAGAAGAACAAATTTATGGACTTTACAGCAATCTGAATGGATTTAGAGTCCATGATACTCAGTGATTTATCACAGGAACAAAGAACTGAGTACCATATGTTCTCACCCATAAGGAGACCCTGAACATCTACCATAATACTATAAGAAAGGGATTGGCAGTAGCCAAAAACTTTCGGGAGGGACAGGGGCACATAACATTAATAAGTGTACCTGATCTCAAACCAGGCATAGTGGAGACCAAAGGCGGGCCCAAACTTTACCTGCATTTTACCACTTGTATACCTAATCCTGAATTACACCCCACATCATTAAAATAAAATACACTTTTTAAAAAGAAACAACATTGGAAGGTAAGTTATGGTTAGCATTTTTTTGCATTTGGATTCAATAAAACAGTTAAGAACAAAAAGATTAATTGAATCAAACATTTCAAATGGACTGAAGAACATATATTAATATAAGAAACAAATATTAACGGTAGGGTGATTTTCATAAGTAAGCTGAGTAAAATTTTTATGATAAAAGCTTTTTCTCATAATCATTTTGCTTTCTCCTAAAACAAAGAGAAGCATGAATAAATATTATTGTAATCCCTCTACTTAGTAATAATCCCTGAAGTGACAGTGCATTCAATTGCAATGCAGCATGGCATCTCTTACCTCCTTCATTCACATTTTCATTCTCTTCCCCAAAGGCTTTAGGTAGAGTATAGATACTCTGACATTCTTGCCATTTATTAATTGTAAATATTGTCTTCTGTGCTAAATCAACATTATGCTAATAAATTTGACACAAAAGCTATATGAAGCAAAAGCTAAGATGAGTAAAGTAATGTAGTTAGTGTATTCCTCTTGAACTTTATATGACAGAACAGAATATTATCGGCTGAAAATGATACACTACCCCCAAATGCTATGTTCACAATTAATGGTTATGGGGGGAAATTTTTCTCTTTCTTATAAGGGCTTACATATAATTCATGCTATTTAAAAGGGAATAAATGGCAAATTATGCATGTACTATGATGGAAATCAAAGATATTAATGTAGCACTTAAAACTGGAACCTGTGTAAAAGTTAAAAATATTATATTTTGACTTTATTTTCCTTTGAGGACTTCAATCACTGTCTGTTTCATTTCTCCTTTCCTTTCTTAGTCAGTTTGGGCTATTATAACAGAATACCATAGGCTGGCTGACTTAAACAATATTTACTTCTCTCAGTTCCTGAGATGGAAAGTCTAAGATCAAAGTGACAGCAAATAGGATATATGTTACTAAATGAAGCCCTCTTATGCAATACAATGAAGTGTTACACAGCCATAAACAAGAACAAATTTATGGCTTTTACAGCGACTTGGCTGGATTTAGAGTCTACCATACTCAGGAATTTATCACAGAAACAAAGAACTACTGTCTGATGAGGGCATAATACTGGTTTGCAGATGGCCGTCATCTCATATTCTCACATAGTAAAGACAGAGAAAGAGGAACTAGTTCTCTCATGTCTCTTCTAATAAGGGCATGAATCACATCATGATCTAAGGTCATCATATTGGGGATTAGAGTTTAAACCTAATAATTTTGGGGGGGACACAAACATACAGTCCATACCCCATCCTTGATACATCATGTTTGTCATGGCTTCATTGTCATGGCAGCTACCCACTGGCTGCTCAGAACCAATCCCTTTGTTTGTAAGTAGAAAATGTATGTATTTGACTTATTTTAGCACTATTTGTCAACATCATATGTTGTGTATCTCATTTTCTAGATAAGGCTTTCATACAGAAATTAAAGGGTATAAAATCATTCCAATAGGATATATGTTACTAAATAAAGCACTCTTACACAATAGAACGAAGAATTACACAACCATAAAGAAGAACAAATCTATGGATTTTACAGCAACTTGGATGGATTTAGAGTTTATCATACACAGGAATTTATCACAGAAACAAAGAACTGAGTACCATATGTTCTCATCCATAAAGCAGACCCTGAACATCTACCATAATACTATAAGAGAGGGATCGGTAGTAGCCAGGAGGGACGGGGGGCACATAACTTCCAGGAGGATGGGGGGACCTCCTCCCTTCTCCCTGCGTCCAGTCAAGTTTATGATCAGGACAGTCCTTATCTATAAGCTACTAAACTTCATGCCTTGAAGGAAAAAGATAGACATCAGCTGCTAGTCTTTAGGTGTAGAACAAGAAGGCCTGGACAATGAGAACTTTTATTCGAACTGGTTCTATCAATACTTTGTCTCTGAAGTCAGGAAGTGCCTTGCCAGTAACAGATGGCATTTTAAAATTTTGATGATATTGTACAATACTCTTGGCAACCAAGAAACCGGTGAGTTTAATAATCAAGGTGTTGAAGTGGTCTAGTTGCTCCCAAATACAACATCTCTAATTTAGTCTTTAGATGAGGGAGTCATAAGGACCATTAAGGCTAACTACACAGAGTACTCTATGAAAAAAGATTGTCAATGCTATGGAAGAGAACCCCAACAGAGAGAACATATCGAAGGATTATACCATTAAAAATGACATCTTTGTTATAGAAAAATGATAATTCAATAATACAGTTTTTTTGTTTTGTTTTGAGTTGGAGTCTCACTCTGTCGCTTAGACTGGAGTGCAGTGGCCGCTCCCGGCTACCGCAGCCTCAACCTTCTGGGCTCCGGCGATCCTTCCGCCTCAGCCTTCCAAGCAGCTGGAACTACGTGCGCGCTTTCCCACGCCTGGCTAATTTTTTTTTTTTTATTGTAGAGATGAAGTCTCGCTAAGTTGCCCAGGCTGGTCACGAACCTGTGGGCTCAGGCTAATACAGTTTTATAGAGAAAAGTATATCCAGATGTCGTACATGACTACAGAATTTACAAGAGAGCTAGTCAAGGAAATCATGAAAGAGATTGTGAATAGATTCCACAGCAGAGGAATTAACAGACGAAGACTTGATGTAGATGAGTGTTTCTCATCTACAATGAGGTAGAAGATGTAGAAGAAACAGGGCTAGAAAATAAATTGACATAAATCAATTTGGCAGAAGGATTTTGATTATTCAAGACTGTTTTTGACTTCTTTTATAACATGGATCCTTATGTGAGACAGAAACAGAAACTAAAGCAAACTGCAAAAGGATTGGCAACATATAGAAACATTTTTTTTAAAAAATAAAGAAGCAAAAAGTCACACAGAATTATAATGTATTTCTGTAAAGTTATATGAGTGTGCCTGCCTCTCCTGCTTCCTCTTTCTTCTCCTCCACTTCTTCCACTTCTGCCCTCCCCTTGGGTCAGCAAGATCAACTCCTCATCCTCCTCCTCCTCCTCCTCCTCCTCCTCCTCCTTCTCCTTCTCCTCCTCCTCCTCAGTCTACTCAGTGTGAGGACAACAAAAGTAAAGGTCTTTATGATGACCCACTTCTACATAATAATTGTAAATATATTTATCTTCCTTATGATTATCTTAGTATCTTCTGTTCTCTCTAACTTATTTTAAAAATATGGTTCATAATCCATATAGTGCACAAAATACATATTTAAATTTAAATGTTTATGTGATCATTAAAACTTCCAGTCAACAGTAGCCTACTAGTTAGGTTTTAGGGGAGTTAAAAGTTCTATATAGATTTTTCAACAGTGCAGGGTTTGGTGCCCTTAAACACCATGTTGTTCAAGGGTCAACTGTATGTTACATATAGCTGTATATAATATATAATTTGCCTATAATATAATACAGGGGTTATTAATAGGAAAGAAGAATGGGTTTGGGCACGGCAGCAAATAGTCTCTGTTGCAATATGTGCAGTATGTTGAGGTGAAGGGCAATGATTGTCCAGGGGACATGATGAACCTGACAGTTGTATGCCCCTGTTAGGTTTTCTTGTGATGATTGCCACCTATAATCAACTTTGGCCTCTGATGAGGATGTGAACACTATGCTTCCTTCTAGTATATGATGATCCTTTATTAAATGTATACAAAAATCCTTAATTTATTTCTCATCATCAGGGAATTTTTGTCTAGCAAACAACTGTAACTCAAACTTCAAGACCACATTAAATATGAGGTAACACCCTGCAAGCAGGATGCAATACAAAGGCCATCACTGATTACCAATGAGCAGAGAAAAGGCCTGCAGTGCAATTTAACATAAAGTATATCTCCACAATTGTGAAGAATTAATCTCCTTTACGATTATTTTTTAAATTCTATGACCCTGATCTCTATAAATACATTTTCTTTGAAAAATTATTTTTAATTATCTTGTCTCTCTCTCTCTCTCTCTGTACCTTTTTTTACAAATTTCTCATTTTTTTAAGTTCTGCTGCTTTAATTACTGTGATCGTTATTCTTCCTACAATTAAAAATGGTGATATCTTTTTAGGAATGTTCATTCCAACAAGCAAACATAGGCTTCAAACAAATCCTTTTCCTGACTTAACAGGTCAATATTTAATTTGTTCAGTAGATAAGTATTTTTGAATGTATATATAAGTTATAATAAGCAACTTCTCTATATCTCACTAATTTCACAAATTAAATGAGGATTTGATTTTTATGTGACATTATAGACCTGGGAGAAGAGAACAGAGCAACAAAGAAGCTTGTGGTCTCAGGTGCTAGATATGTGAAATTAAATTAACAGATAAATTGAAATTCTTGTGACAATAAGAGTTGATACTTGTTTTCTTCACCTTGAAAAATATGCTTCCATAGAAAGCACATTTTACAATGAATGTAACCCTATGGAGAGACTGCACAGTGTGAAAATCTCAATAAGGGATTTGTTCTACCTTTCATGAGGCCATCCAGAATAATGTCTGCCTTTTGAGTTAAAGATCCTCTCAGCTAGGATTTCATTTCACCCACTCAGCGTTGGCATACAGAATATCCTTTACCTGTAAATACCATTGTTTGTTGTTGCATCACTGCCCGCTCTTTTCATTTGAGAAGAATAGAGATAAAACAGATGATTTTAAGATAGGGAGATAATGTTTCTTTGGAAACTGAGAATAAGGTCATTTTTAGTTGATGGTAATCTTCTTCCTACATTGTTATTCCTTTTATAAACAATCAAGAAGTCAATAAAGTTGAGTACTTCCATATAACTTTTTGGTGATTTGGGGGGTAATTAAGGGACAGAGTAATATTTTAAAAATTATTTTTTTTTCAAATTATGAAAATAAATGTGTCTTCTTGCTCTCTCAAATCTTTCAACAATGTAAACACATGGTAACTTGTACTAATATACTCTCAAAATAGGAAATAAATATATAATCATATCATGGTTGGGAGTAGATAGACTTGAGAAGAACATTTTAGGGTGGGCATTGGCAGGCCAGTGTTTCTTTATCATGACACATGCTATCTTGTCATCAAATAATGTACAATTATGCATATATACACACATGCCTCCATATATTCACACAGTTACACATCTTTACATACACACTATCCGAGAACAATTTTAATTCTCGGTAATAATACACTCCAGACTCATACTTTTCAAAAATGAAACATTTACTTAAACAATGTAATCTACTTTGAATACTCTCTACGCAGTGGAGAAACTTCTGCATATTCCATTGCTGAATGGTGTTACTATTTACTTAGCACATCATCCTGCTTCTAATCCATGCCTCGATTCTTTTCTGTGCATGGGAAATGTATGGCTCATGACAACCACCCCTTCAAGAAACAGAATCATGCTTTTAATGACAATTTTTGACAACAGAGATTTAGTAAACTTTAAGAATTGCTTTATCTTTTAAAAATAGGGCTAAAAATTTTTTATGTTAAGTATCCCATACGGTTTACTGAAGGTAGAACAGAGCCTGTATGAAGATATTTTTAGCAACCTTATGAACTAAAGAAGGGAGACAAATTCATCTTCTAGTAATAATGTATAATTAACCAGTATCAATTTATCTTCTTAGTTAAGTATGAGATCCTTTTTTAAGCGTAGGTCTTACTTGAGTATCATGAGAGTACTTTGCACAGTGATCTAACAAATGAACATACGTAAAATAAAAAATACTGCTCTTACTATTTGATTAAGAATTTTCAATTAATTAAGTTATACAAAAGTCTCATGAAATAAAAATCATATTGACTTATTAAAAATTTTATTGAAATACTCAAAATAGCAATTGAATGGCAATTGAATGCCTTTCTTCTCATTTTTCCATAAACACATTCTAGTTTTAACTTCTGTTATGTAATTAACAAGAAAGTTTAGATTAAGAAGTAGAAATAATTAAAATAGCTTGTTTTAACTTGTAGACTAGATTGGTTGAAAACAAGATAGAACCTATTTTCCTGACTAATGTTGTATGAAGAGTTTCAAGTTATTCTCTGTGATAAAAGAGAACATCAATGTGGTCTGAGAGGTTTCTATAAGTCATATAAAGTATTAAGCAGATGTTTCTAATTATTTACCAACCATTTATTCCTTAACCCCTTCCAATGTGGTTTTCTCCTATGACACTCAACTAAAACTGCTTTATCAATGGTCTTTCTCAAGATCTATCTCTCTAAATGCTAGGAATGAGATTGTACATTCCATTACCGCTTTTTTTAAGCACTCTTTTTTCCCTTGACACTAGAATATTATGGAAATGCTGGTGATTATACAATCACCAGGGATTGTATCAAAGGGATACAATCAAAGGGATTGTATAACCCCTTTCTCTTCCCTCCCCCCTTCACTAGGTCTTTTTCCCCTTTTCAAGGCCACAAAATGTGGGTGTTCCTCAAGACTTCCTTCCTTTACTCTTTGAACTTTTCCTGTTCATTATCTTCTCTAGAGACTGAGATTATTATGCAAATGAATCACAAACCTGTATCTCTGACTTCTTTTCTCTAATTTAGTCTTGACATTACATACACCAGCTAATATTACAGCAGATACTGGGATATAGTTATGGGGAGAGAAAGCGGTGAAAAGACCTAGAGGTGGATTTCGATGTAGAGAGAAAAAAAATTTTAAACGTATGAAGCAGGGCAGGAGCTAATAACTTCCATGAAAGGAGTTTTGCATGTGCAAGTACTATATTTTGCTATTAGATTCTATGGCAAAACATGATTGCATTGGATCCATATAAATGGATTTCTCCATTGAAAGTTGTGTATGTCTTAGTCATTGAGATACTAGGATATGTCAGATACATATGAGATATAAGATGATAAGAAAGACTACATACAGTTCTGTTATCCTTGTGGAGTTGAAAAGTATGTATCAGGTCAGAGAGTAAGATAATATATGGAAAGAACCCCATATGTAGAAATACATGCAACCTGGATGGTTAGCACATCTTGGACACTACCTGTGCCTGTCATTTCTTCCACGGCTATGGTGGCAAATATAAGTAAACTAGGGGTACCCACATTACATCTATTATCCTTTCTGTTGCAATTACAACTCAAAAGAAAAACCTAGAGGGAGCAGAAAAGAAAGTAAACAACAAAATGTCTAAATGTCTTTAGCGTATACACACCTTTCTATGCAAATCCAATTTAGGTTCTCTTCCTACTAATTGGGAAACATTATCATATATTTGATTCAAATATTATCACCTTTAACTTGTTTTTCATCTCATGTCCCTATTAAATATATCAATTTTTTATGATTCCCCTTTTAACATGACTTTTTAAAAAATTTTTTTTTATTTTAAAGATGTGGGGTACAGCCGGGGTCGGTGGCTCAGCCTGTAATCCGCACCTTTGGGAGGCTGAGGTGTGTGGATTGCCTAAGCCCGCGGGTTTGAGACCCGCCTGGGCAGCGAGACCTCATCTCTACAATAAATCAAAAAATCAGCCGGGCATGGTGGCGCATGCCTGTAATTCCGGCCCCTCGGAAGGCTGAGGCGGAAGGATCGCCCGGGGCCCAGCAGGTCGAGGCTGCGGTGGCCGGGAGCGGCCACTGCACTCCAGTCTAGGCGACAGAGTGAGACTCCAACTCAAAAAACAAAACAAAACAAAACAAAAGATGTGGGGTACAATTCAGGATTAGGCATACAAATGTTCATCACACTGGTAGTTTGGGCCTTCCTTTGGTCCCCACTTTGCCTGGTTTAAGATCAGGTACCCTTATTAATGTTATGTGCCCCTTCCACTCCCCTGGCGGTTTCCAGCTACTGCCTATCCCTTTCTCATAGTACTATCTGCTTATGACTGAGAACATGTGGTACCCCGTTCTTTGTTTCTGTGATAAACCACTGAGTATTAAGGACTCAAAACCCATCCAAGTTACTGCAAAGTCCATTCATAATTTTGTTATTCTTTATGGTTGCAAAGTATTTTATCATATTTAAAAGTACCATTTTTTTTTAAACCAGTCCAGTTTCTATGGGCAGCACGTTTTTTTTCCCTGTTTTTTCTTTTGTTTGTTTTTTGTTTTTTGCTTTTTTTTTTTTGAGTTGGAGTCTCACTCCGTTGTCCAGGTTAGAGTGCGGTGGCATGCTCATGGCCACCCCAGTGTCGACCTACTGGGCTCCAGTGATCCTTCCGCCTCAGCCTGTGGTCAGAACTGCAGGGGTGTGCTACTATGCCCAGCTAATTTTTGATTTATTGTGGGTAAGAGGTCTTGCCAAGTTGCTCGGGCTGGTCTCAAAATTGCGGGTTCAGGCAATCCACTCGCCTCAGCCTCCCCAAATGCTGGGATTATTGGTTGGGTCACCGAGCCAGCCATTCTACGTTTTTGCGATTGGAAGTAGTGCTGCAATAAACATGCACGTGCAGGTTTTTGTTGTTGTTGTTGTTGTTTTTTGTAGAGTGATTTAAGTTCCTCTGGGAATAATCTCAGAAGGGGGGTTTTCTGGGGTTTTATGGAAAAGGGCAATTTCTAGTTCTTTTAGGAATCACCACACTGTTTTCCATAGAAAACTGTTGGGAAATAGTTTGCGTTCCCACCCAAAAGTGTAGAAGCACCCTTTTTTCTGCATCCTCACCAGCATCTGTTGTTTTTTGTTTTATTAATGATGGCCATTCTTACTGGAGTTAGGTGGTATCTAAATATGGTTTCTATTTGCATTTCTTTGATGATTAGTGAGGCTGAGCATTTTTTTTTTGTCTATTGGTTGCTCATATGTCTTCTTTTGAGAAGTGTCTATTTATGTCTTTTGCCCACTTTTGTAATGGGACTGTTTTTTTTTTTCCCTTTCAGCAAGTTTGAGTTCCTTATAGATCCTAGCTGTCAGGCCTTTGTCATATATGTAGTTGGCAAATACTTTTTTTTCCCCTTCTGTGGGCTATCTCCCTGCTCTCTTGATAGTTTCTTTTGCTTTGCAGAAGTTTTTCAGTTTAATGAGGTCCCACTTGTCTATCTTATCTCTTATGACGTGGGTTTTTGGGGTTTTGCTCAGGAATTGGTTGCCCATTCCTAATTCCATAAGGGTGTCTCCTGAATTTTCTAAGATTCTTAAAGTTTGATGTGTTATATTTAGGGCTTTGATTCATTTAGAGTTGGTTTTTTTTGTAGGGTGATAGGTAGGAGTCCTGTTTCATTCTTTTGCATGAGTTCAGCCAGTTTTTCCCCGCACCATTTCCTGGTTTCTCCTCTTCCCAGTGGATTTTGTTGGTGGCTTTGTCAAAGATGAGTCGAATGAGAAATTGAGATTTTGTTTCTGGAATCTCTATCCCATTCCATTAGTCTATGTGCCCATTCTTGTACCAACAGTCATATTCTTATACACCAACAATAAACAGGCAGGGAACCAAATAAAAAGCGCAATTCCATTCACAATAACCAACAAAAAAATAAAAATACCTCAACATCTTTCTAACCAGAGAAGTGAAATATTTTTACAACAATAACTACAAAACACTACTCAAAGAAGTCAAAAAACAACACAAACAAAATTTAAAAATATTACATACTCATGGAATGAAAGAATCAACATTGTTAAAATGTCCATCCTACCCAAAAGGGAATCTAGAGATTCAACATCATACCCATTAAATTACCAACATCATTCTTCTCAAACCTGGAAACAAAAATACAGAACTTCATTTGGAAATACAAACAACAATGAATAGCCAAAATAATCCTTCGCAAACAAAAACAAAAACAAAACAGGAGCTATCACACTTCCAGACATTAAACTTTATTTTAAGACTACAATAATCAAAACAATCTAGTATTGGTACAAGATCAGGCATATAGACTTTTTTTAACTGATGTATCTTTTCCATTCTCATCATTACCACTTGGGTTTAGACACCTTTCACCCTTTTTTTAAATGGGCTATTATAAAGAGCCTCTTAAGTGGTCTTACTCTATCCTATGTTCTGCTCATAAGAAGAATGCGTACAAAGTCCCAGCATCACACTGCAGTTTGAGGTGTGAATGCCTGATGACTCACTGTCCTCTTTGTGGCACTGTTCATGTAGTTACTAAACTAAAATGACCACCTCATTTTGGACTAATTTTCAGTACAACGATCACTGTCATAAAAGCAAGCAATAGGCATGACAAAAATTGAATCGAAGACATAGAAACAAAACAAAATCATCTATTCATGAATGACCTCAGGTAAATATTATTCTTGTAGAAAACCCCTTTCCCCTAGGCAGTGTTTTGTGGAGCGCCTCCGCCCTAGCATGGCGCCTGAAGCACCCAGACCAAAAGACAAAACAAGCCCTGATAAGGCAACTAAAGGATATCAGCATACAATCCTCTCTTACGGGGGTGCCGCGTTACCTTAATTGTTTGGGCAGAGATACTAGTTTTAAAGGGTCAGAATAGGAGAAACAAAAAAGAAGAACGATGTAGTAACCTGGGATTAAAGCAGCTTGCAGAAGAATCGTGTGAGGTCGTTATTGAAAGCGACAAGTGGTGGCCCGTACGGGGAACTCAAAGAAGACGAAATCCTTGGATTCAGAACTGCAGTGCTCAGGGCAGTCGATGGTATGTAGATCCCAAAAGGGAAGGGAAAAAACTAGAAAGGTCCTCGGTAAAGAGGCGATTTAAGAAGGTCCTCGGTAAAGAGGCGATTTAAGAAGGTCCTCGGCAAAGAGGCGATTTGGGAAGGTCCTCGGAAAAGAGGCGATTTGGGAAGGTCCTCGGCAAAGAGGCGATTTGGAAGGCCCTCGCAAAGAGGCGATTTGGGAAGGTCCTCGGCAAAGAGGCGTTTTGGGAAGGTCCTCGCAAAGAGGCGATTTGGGAAGGCCCTCGGTAAAGAGGCGTTTTAAAGAAGGTCCTCGGCAAAGGGGCGATTTGGGAAGGTCCTCGGCAAAGAGGCGTTTTGGGGAAGGTCCTCGGCAAAGAGGCGATTTGGGAAGGCCCTGGGCAAAGAGGCGATTTGGGAAGGTCCTCGGCAAAGAGGCGATTTGGGAAGGTCCTCGGCAAAGAGGCGATTTGGAAGGCCCTCGGCAAAGAGGCGATTTGGGAAGGTCCTCGGCAAAGAGGCGATTTGGGAAGGTCTCGGCAAAGAGGCGATTTGGGAAGGTCCTCGGCAAAGAGGCGTTTTGGGGAAAGGGTCCTGGGAAAAGAGGCGATTTGGGAAGGTCCTCGGAAAGAGGCGATTTGGGAAGGTCCTGGGCAAAGAGGCGTTTTGGGGAAGGTCCTCGGTAAAAGAGGCGATTTGGGAAGGTCCTGGGTAAAGAGGCGATTTGGGAAGGTCCTCGGCAAAGAGGCGATTTGGAAGGTCCTCGGCAAAGAGGCGTTTTGGGGAAAGGTCCTCGGCAAAGAGGCGATTTGGGAAGGTCCTTGGTAAAGAGGCGTTTTGGGAAGGCCCTCGGTAAAGAGGCGATCTAAAAGGGTCCTCGGTGTAGAGGTGATCCCCTTTTTGCTAACAGGGCACTATTCCTCTACCCGCTTTTTCAGGCTTTTAAAACTCTCCTAAGAAAAAAAGGACTAAAATTAAGGGATAAAACCTTGACTGTTTTTATCACACAGGTAGACGAGATTGCACCGGGGTTTGCCGTTTCGGGGAATCTCACAGTGGGTAGTTGGGACAAAGTGGGGCAGGATATTGACCGCGCTCGAGAGCTAGGAGAGGGGGAGGCGGGGTCCACCCTTTGGAGACTGGTTCGTCCCTGTTTGGAAGATCAAAAGTGCATGCAAACGTCGAGCAAGGCCAAGCAGCGCTTGACCAAAAAAAAGAGGAACGATCAACTTCCTCAAGGGGAACAGCGAGGCAGCTCTGACTCAGAACTGGAGTCAGATGAGGAACTTAGAGATCTCGTGACTCGAGTTAAAAAGTTGGAACTCAGTCGGGGCCACGCCCGAGAAAAGGGCGGATCCCTGCCCCTGGGTCGGTAGAGTTCCCCCCCCATATAATCCTTCGCGCCCCCCGGAAAAAGGGAGGCGCTTCTTTCAACAATGAAGTGTGGAGGGAGGTCCATGCCAGCGGCACATGGCAAACTTTTCCGGTGTTCGTGAACAATGCAGGAAACCGGTACCATGAGCCATTAGATTTAAAAACAGTAAAAAACCTCGCGGGGGCCCGTACGAACGTACGGCTCACTGCTCCCTTCATGACAGCAATGGTGGAGGCACTAGCCCGGTTCACCATCCCCCCGGAGAGGCAGAGATTAGTGAAGGCTTGCATAAACCCCGGGGACAATATTTAGATTGGAAGGCCTATTATATAGAATTGGCAAACGAGCAGGCAGCAAGAAACCGGGCAGGGGGAAGGGGGCTTGGGACGTTGATATGCTGTTGGGGCAGGGCCGTTTTGCTAACCAACAGATGGACATTCCCCACGGTAATAAAATTCCAGCCCGGCTCTCCTCAGCGGGTAGAGCTTCAAATTGTTTTGGCCGTATTTCAACTTTTTTCTCGATCTTTTAACTTGTTGTCAGATTCCCAATACGTAATCAATTTATTTAAAATCTCTTGAAGTGGCAGGCCGAATACCCCCCGCTAGCCCTATACATACATTTGCCTACAAAATTCAACAGCTGATATGGCAACGTTCAGACCCATTCTTTGTTCAGCATATCCGTGCGCACACTGGCCTACCAGGACCCTCAGTGGGGGTAATGCCAGGCTGACAACCTTACGCGACTTCAACAGGCTTTCTTTGTAACCCCTCCCCAAAAGGCACAAGATTTTCATGCCCAGTTTCATGTTAACTCAAAAACACTACAGACCCGTTTCCAAATACCCCGTCATTTTGGGCCCGAGATATTGTAAAATCTTGCGAAACATGTGTTACTTTCACCACCCCCCCCTTTATGGGGGTGAATCCAAAAGGCCTTCTCCCCTCCGGGGTTTTGGGAAATGGACGTCACTCATGTGGGAGAGTTCGGTAACCTCAAGTGTGTCCATGTTTCCATAGATACCTGTTCCGGAATTTTGTTTGCTCGGCCATGGCTGGGAAAAGGCACATCATGTTATCCCCATTGCTTTGGGGGCGTGGGCCGCCTGGGGCATGCCTCAGCAAATCAAAAAGATAATGGGCCCCCCCTACACCCCCCGAACATTTCAACGGTTCTGTGCCAAATGAATGTGGACCCGCGCCATGGGCTCCCTTATAATCCCCAAGGTCAAGGGGTAGTCGGGGGGCTCATCGCACACTAAAAGAACTACTTCAAAAACAAAAAGGGGGGAAAAGGCATGGGTTACAAACCTAAACAAAGACTGTCATTAGCATTATTAACTTTAAATTTTTTCAGCTGGACAACGAGAACAATTCTGCTGCGGACCGCCATTAGGCGCAGTACCCCATAAAAGGGGTACGTTAAATGGAAAGATGTTATCACGGGACAATGGAGAGGTCCCCACCCAGTATTAACGTGGGCGAGAGGATCTGGTGGTTTTTCCACAGGACAGCCCAGACCCGGTGTGGGTACCTGAGCGACTAACACGCACTACAAAGACCCCCCAGGAACGAACCCCCAAATTTCTGATGATGAGTCCGACGACGTGGCTTCTGCTGGGAACGCTGATGCTGAACCTCCCCCTAAGTCGTGCTGAGCAACAATGGGGAATTTTTAAAAGTATTTCTAGACACTTATTTGGCACGTACTTTCCCCCGATTTTTAACTGGCACCAGCCCCCGATTTCTATTACACTCTTGCTGGGGCCCCAATGCCCCTCTCCTTTTTGACAGAGGAGAGACTTCGGCATTACAGCCGCCATCATTGCAGCAATTGCAATGGCGGCCGCTGCAGCTGCTACAGCCCCGTTGCCATGTGTACCACAGTACAGACCGCCACCACTTTAAAACCTTGTCTTCCATGTTGCTGCCAAAGTAATATTAACAGTCACTTGTGTGGCGGCATTATGATCTTTGATCAAAGAGTTGAGTGGTACAAGAACAAGTAGACATTTCTGGCGCATGGTGCAAATAGGGTGTGAATGGCACACTATTGCTTTTTCGTAACCGGGATCCCATACCACAATATGACCATTGCTGCTAACCTCTCTCGAAAGCTTTCCCCCCATCTTTTAGGTAATTGGGCCCCAAAAGTTTGACAACCTGATGGAGGCTCTACGTCGTGAAATCATCAGCGCCATCAGAGTAGATCCAGTAGTCGCTCAAAACCTTGGCCTCCCGGTCGCCCAGGCGGCATACCACCTTAATGAGGGGGGGAATGGGTTCAATGGCCCTTTTTTTTATTCTCTTGTTGTGTCCTGTGCCTCTATTGTCTCTCGCCCCTATGCATCAACGCAATGCACTGACTGTGCGCTATAGCGCAGGCCTTTGCTGCCATGGAGGTGGATCAATCCCCTCAGGTCTGGGTTGCCGTGTTAGGGCAATAAGAACAGGGCAGGATGTGAGAATAGTACTGCACACGGGGGGCCCCGGAGGAGTTATCCCTGGAGGGCATGTCCAGCTGCATATGGGTTGACACGCCTTCCCATCCCAGAAAATCGGTGTGGACAGGTGGGCAGTCGGTCTGGCGATTACACACGCGAGATAGACTGTTTTACATGGTCCTTTTTATAGGGGGCTGTGACCACTACCCTCTCCTGCCAAAAAAAAAAAAAAGGGGGAGCTGTGGAGCGCCTCCGCCCTAGTGGCGCCTGAAGCAGCCAGACCACAAGACAAAAAAAGCCCTGATAAGGCAACTAAAGGATTCAGCATACAATCCTCTCTTACGGCTGTGCCGCGTTACCTTAATTGATTGGCAGAGATACTAGATTTAAGGTCACGAATAGGGGAAACAAAAAAGAAGAACGATGTAGTAACCGGGATTAAAGCAGCTTGCAGAAGAATCGTGTGAGAGTCGTTATTGAAAGCGACAGTGTTTATTAAGAAAAATCTTCCGTTTTTTTTTTGAAATGATTTAATGGTATGCTTCAGGAGACATAAAGGGAAAAATAAGCCCTATTTGTTCTATCACCACCCGTCACTCCCAACCTGGGGAACTTACTTCATTTTACTCTTACATTTTGAGGTCATGGATAGTTGATGACTTTCTTTTTCTGTTTGTTCTTACATATACGTGTATATTTTAAAATCTGACCACATCTTGACTATCCCCTTTCCCTTGTATTGTATCCCCCCCCTTTTATTATTTCCCCTAGTAGCTATTCCCAAAAATTTTTACACTCCCTAAATCTCTTTAAACCCTCTATCCTATATTTTCTCCCTCACCCGTTGCCCGATGTAGGAGATTTTTCCTTTATCCTACAAGACAAATATAAAAAATGTTATTCTATGTCATTATTGAGGAATTCAAATTTATGGGTCAAAGAATCACAAAAATCATTCATTAAAATGAAGCAACCAGGCTGCATAAGCTTCTGATCCATAAATAATTACATTTTTAACAACAGTGGAATAAACTGGTGTCCCTTTAAATTTTAATCTGTACCTCCAGTATGTGTTTAGAGAAGTTGTCATACAAGTCGATCATAGTAATAACAAACTTTTATTGAGTCTCATGTTAGGACATCAACATAGATTTTGCTCATGTTTAAAAAAATTTCACACCAAATAAATGATACAGTTTATTTCTATATTTTTTTTATCCTAGTGATAAAAAGGAGTCATCAAAGAACATTTTTAAAATTTGCATCCCGGTACATTATTTTTCTCCTTTTTTCCTGGTCACTCTAATTGCCAACAGAAGCAAAGTGTCATTTTCAAAACACATTTTCTAGCAAAGGCTTAATGTAACTAAAATAATGGCAGCATGTTCAGAATCTGAAGCACAAAATACTTAGGATCTTCTCCCAAAGCATGTCCTCCAGTTCCTTATCTCAAGAATAATCATGTAATCTGACCATTTGCACAAGTCGAAAACCTAGGGTTATATAACCTATTGCCAAGTATTGCTGCTTTTATTATTTGAATATTTCTCAAACTGGTCCACTTCTTTCACTCTCCATCACCATCACTTTCATGCCAATCATCATCCAAACTACAACCAGTACAAAATAAGGAACAGTATAGTCCAAGGAAGCAGCCAATACTAGTTCAATACTTAGTTCTGTTCCTTCCTATCTATAGTTTCTTGGCATATGCTTGGAATATGCTTTGTTTCTCAATTACTCAATGAGAATAATGTGAGTAATATCTGTATTAACCCCATAGGTTCACCCTGCATTAATAAGCTTATCCATAAAGTATACTTAACAAAGTTTTTAGCACATCCCAGCAGCTCTGAAATCTTGGTGCTTGCTCTTATCATATTAGCATACCATATTCATTATATGAATCAATCTATTCTCCAGACTTGTGCTATCCAACATGGTAGCCATTAGCCATATGTGGCTACTGAGAGTTTGAAATGTGGATAGCATGAATTGAGATTGTCTTGTAAGTGTAAAAAACACACCCGAATTCAAAACTTTTGTATTAAAAAAATAACATCAGATATCTCAATAATAGTTTTTTATATTGATTACAGGTTAAAAGGCTAATATTCTATAGATTGAATTAGATATATTATTAAAATTAATTTTGTTTATTTTTACCTTTTAATGTGGCTACTAGAAAAACTGAATTATATATGTGGCTCATATTTATGGCTAACATTGCTTCTGTTGAGCAACATTGATATAGACTTTACTTTGTTTATTTTCTCTTATTTATATTTTTTCCTAGAATGGGCAGCAACATTTTTAAAAGGTTCAAAATGATTTGAGATTTTGTTTAAAACTATATTCAAAATGTGAAATTTCATAGGGATATGACTGTAGAATTTTAATGTTTTGCAATGCTGATCTTTTCTTTATTTATTTATTTTTAATTAATTAATTAATTAATTTTTTGAGTCAGAGTCTCACTCTGTCTCCCAGTCTGGAGTGCAGTGGCTGCTCCCGACCACCACAGCCTCGATCTGCTGGTCTCCGGCGATCCTTCCGCTTCAGCCTTCCAAGTAGCTGGAACTACAGGCGTGCGACCACTCCGGCTAATTTTTTTATTTATTGTAGAGATGAGGTCTCTCCACGTTACCCAGGTGGGTCTTGAATCCACTCACCTCAGCCTCCCAAAGCGTGGGATTACAGGCTGAGCAACCGAGCCCGGCTATGCTGATCTTTTAAAACTATAAATTGACTTTTCCAATAAAGTTTTTTTTTTTTTCTTCCAAGGAAGACTTACCTATAACTCATTGGCATACATTTAGCACTTTTCTTCAATTAGTCTTTCTTAATATATAAATTGCTTCTGACTTTAAGGTAAAAATCTGTCTGGTAAACTCTGAATGCTAAAAACGTTTATGGATGGATAAGTTGGAGATTGATGTACTCTTAGTTTTTGGAAAAGCATCTGGATTGGGTTAGTTGAAAATTTCCACAGAACAGACAGAAAGATTTGGCGATTATTGTTCTTTCAGCTTTAATTTTTTAATGGAAACATAACTGTTTCCAATTGTTTGTTTTTAAATACAGTGTACTAATGTAACTGTATCATTCACAGTTAAAAGAGGAACATAAAGAAAATTAGATAAAATGATAATACTTTTCATTTTTAGTGTGATGGAAAACATGGGTGTTTATTACATTGTTCTTCCATCTTAAAGTGAATAAATTTTTGTATTCTAGTAATTTGTTCATAAATTATCTTGGACATTCTATTTATAAATTCCTATCATGACATTTTTGCCCCATATTACTATTCTCTTTATTTCTTATTACAATTTTTTTGTATTAATGTCTTGGTTCAGGACCTTAAATCTGTGTTGAACAATAGTGGTGATTGCAGGCATCTTTCTCTTGACATCCATCTGAAAGGGAATGATTCTAAAATGCTCCTATTAAATACAATGCTTGCTATGGCTATAAGGTAGATACTCCTCTCCTTTTTTTTTTTTATTAAAGAAGTGATTTTATTTTTCTCATTTGTTAACAATTTGTATCTTACCTGTGTTAAATTACATTGAATTTTTTTCTCAGCATGAGTTAAAATATTATATATGTTTTATCTGTCAAATATGAGTTGGTTGAGAAATTAAGGTTTGCTTCCAGAATCTCTGTCCTGTTCCATTGGTCCATATGTCTGTTCTTGTACAAATACCAGGTTGTTTTGATTATTGTAGCCTTATAGTAAACTTTGAAGTCTGTAAGTATGATACCTCCTGCTTTGTTTCTTTTGCTAAGGATTGTTTTGGTTATTCATGGTCGTTATGTTTCCATATGAATTTCTGTATTGTCATTTCCAGGTCTGAGAAGAATGATGTTGGCAATTTAATGGGTATTGAGTTGAATCTGTAGTTTGCCTTTGGTAGGACGGACATCTTAACAATGTTGATTGGTCCAATCCATGAGCATGGAATATTTATCTATTTGTTTGTGTCTTCTTGGATTTCTTTGAGCAGTGTTTTATAGTTATCATTGTAAAGATGTTTCACTTCTCTGGTTAGGAAGATGTTGAGGTATTTCTTTTTTTGTGGTTATTGTGAATGGGATTGTACTTTTTATTTGGTTCTCCACCTGCTTATTGCTGGTGTATAAAAATGCAACTGACTTTTGCTCATCTATTTTGTATCCTGAGACTTTGCCAAAGTCCTTTATCAGAGCAAGTAGATTTTTCACAGATTCTCTTGGATTTTCAAGATATAGGATCATATCAGCAAAGAGGGATAACTTAACTTCACCGTTTCCTTTTGGAATCCCATGATTTCTTTCTCTCATCTAATTGCTCTAAGACTTCCAACTCAATGTTGAACAAGATGGTTGAGAGTGGGCAAACTTTTCTTGTCCCGGGTTTTTAAGAAAAATGTTTCCAGTTTTTGCCCATTTATCAAAATGCTAGGTGTGGGATTATTATAGATGGCACTTACTATTTTGAGGTATGTTCCTTCTATACCTATGTGTTTGAAGGTTTCTATCAAGAAACGTTGCTGGGTTTTATCAAAAGCATTTTCTGCATCTAATAATGTAATTATGTGGTTCTTGTTTTTATATATATTGATGCATTTAATTACATTTGCGGTTGTGCAGATGTTGAACCAGCACCACATACTGAGATGAAACCTGTTTGGGCATGGTGGATGATTTTTTAGATGTGTTGTTGGATCTCATTTGCTAGAATCTTGTTGAGGATTTTTGCATCTATGTTCATATGGGATATTGGCCTGTAGTTCTCTGTTTTTATTGGATCTTTACCCCATCTTGGTATCCGTGTGATGTTAGCTTTGTAAAATTATTTGGGGAGAATTCCATCTTTCTCAATTGCCTGAAATACATTCAATAGAGTTGGTAACAGCTCCTACTTTTACATTTTGTAGAAATCTGCTGGAAAGTCAACCAATCCAGGGATTTTTTTTATAGGTTGTTTTCTTATGATAGAGTCCATTTCCTGGGTTGTTACTGTACTATTTTTGTGTCTCAATCTCTTCTAGTTTCAACCTTGGGTGGTTTTGTGATGTCAGAAAGTTATCCATTTCATTATCAAGGTTATCAAGTTTGTTTCCATACTGGTGTGCATAGCAATCTCTGATAATTGTGTATATTTCTTTAGGATTGTGATTTTATCTTTTGTAATTTTTATTGTGTTTATTCAGGCTTTTTCCCTCTTTTTTTATTTTTTGGTCATTCTGGTTAGGGGTTAAATTGATCTTGTTAATTCTTTCAAAGAACCAGCTTTTTGTATTGATGATGTTTTCCATGATATTTTTGTCTTCTGTCATGGAATTGGGCCCTTACTTTGGTGATCTGGATTCCTCTGCTAAAGTTAGAGTTTTTGGGGGTCTTGTCTTTCCAGCTGTCTTAGGTGATTTGTTAGGCTGTTAACTTGTGATCTTTCCATTTTCTTGATGTGTTCATAGAGCTAAAAATTCCCCTTCTGGAACTGTTTTCATGGCATCGCACAAGTTTTGGTAAGATGTTTCTTCATTTTCACTTGTTTCTGTGGAATCTTTTAATTTCTGTTTTGATGTCAGTGTTGACCCAGTAGTTGTTCAGCATCATGCTATTTAGTGTCTGTATCTTTTTGGGCTTTGGAAAAGTTTTGTTGGTGTTATGTTTATTTTTATTCCACTGTGATCTGAGAAGTGGAATATTTCAACCAAATGGGATTTGTTTATATTTTACTTATGACTGAGAATTTTATCAATCTTGGAGTGTATTCCACGTGGTCATAAGTAGAATGTATATTCTGTACTTATTGGGTGAAATATTCTGTAGGTGTCTATTAAGTCCATTTGGTAGAGCATCAAATTGAGGTTCTGGATCTCTTTATTGATTTTTTGCCTTGATGATCTGTCTAGGGCTGTTTGTGGGGTATTCCAGTCCCCAACTATAATAGTGTTAGCATCAATATCTTTTTTTTTTTTTTTTTGAGTTGGAGTCTCACTCGATCGCCCAGACTGGAGTGCAGTGGCCGCTCCCGGCCACCGCAGCCTCGACCTGCTGGACTCCGGCGATCCTTCCGCCTCAGCCTTCCAAGTAGCCGGAATTACAGGCGCGCGCTACCACGCCCGACTGATTTTTTTGATTTATTGTAGAGATGAGGTATCGCTGCCCAGGTGGGTTTCGAACCCACGGGCTCAGGCAATTCACTCAACTCAGCCTCCCCAAAAGGGGCGGGATTACAGGCTGAGTCACCGAGCCCGGCTAATATCTTTTTTTTGTTTGCTTAGCAGTTGTTTTAAAAATGCTCATGCTCCTGTGTTGAAGGCATATATGTTTAGGATAGATATTTCTTGTTGATGGATTGACCTTTTATCACTATGTGGTGTCCTTTAGTATCTTTTAAAATTTTTAATAGTTTAAGAGTTGTTTTGTCTGATATTAAGATCATGACCTGAGCCTTCTTTTGAGATCCATTTGCCTGAAAACTCTTTTTCCAACCTTTAACTTTGAGTCTGTGTGGTCCCTTATGATGAGATGAATTTCCCGCATGC